>JAJPUD010002056.1:271947-284469 GCA_023553655.1 Myrmecobius fasciatus | reverse complement strand
TCTCTCTCTCTCTCTCTCTCTCTCTCTCTCTCTCTCTCTCTCTCTCTTTTCTCTGTTTCTGTCTATCTGTCTGTTTCCATATGTGTGTCTATCTGCTCTCTCTCTGTCCCCCACCTTGTCTCTGTCTCCCTCTGTCTCTTTTGACTCTCACTACATCTCTAGTAAACAATAGATTCTTCCCATTCCCTTCTACTCATCATTTTTTATAGAACAGTAATATTCTATTACATTCATACCATAACTTATTCAGCCATTCCCCACTTAATGGAAATCCACTCAATTTCCAATTCCTTGTCATCAGTATAGTAGTTTTAACAAGGTAACCCCACAACTGTACTCTGTGATCTCAAATTAGAAAAATTTGCTCAACTCACTTAGTGAAGGTCATGTAGATCTTCCCTCTATCTCCTTCACCTTAAAGACTACAGAATTAGGAGAAAGAAGGCTTAAGTTCTAGCCCTGACTCTATTCGTAACTAGTCATTTTAGGCAGTTAGGTAGTAGAACAGTGAACCTAGAAGCAGGAAGACCAGAGTTCAAATCTAGTCACAAACCTTTGGGATCTTAATCAAGTCAAAACCTCTTTCTGCTTCAATTTCCTCACCTGTAAAATAGAGTAATAATAGAATCTACCTCCCAGAGCAGTGGTCAGGATAAAATGAGACAATATTTGTAAAATACTTTGCAACCTAAAAGTGCTAGATAAATGCTTTTGTTCTTTAGAAGGTTTTCACTCATGTCAAACTCTTTATGACCCTATTTTTGATTTTCTTGGCAGAGATAATGGAGTGGTTTCCCATTTTCATCTTCAGATCATTTTACAGATGAAGAAACTGAGGCAGAGTTAAGTGACTTGTCCAGGGTCACACAGCTAAGTGTCTGAAATCAGATTTGAACTCAGGTGCAATGCTCTATCCACTGCTCAGATACATGCTAACTATTATTATTTCACTATTTCTGGGGTTTAGTTTCTTCAGTTGTCCCTTCAGTAATGAAGGGATTAGATTCTATGATCCAACCATGATTAAAAGCTGATAAATGTGTTCTTGTCTATTCACTTACAGGAGACAATATGGAACAGTGGAAAGTGGCTGGCTTTGGAGTAAGAAGCCTGTGTTTTAAATCTCAGTTCTGTTATTTATTGTCCAAGTTACTAATCTTGGGAAACCTCACTGAAACACTAAATGAAGTGGATGGACTAGTTCACTACTAGGATACTTTCCAGCTCTCATAATCTATTAACAAAAACTAGTTGTCCTCTTGGGCACAGATAGGTAGCCCCATAGTGCACGGAGTACCGGGCCTGGAATCAAGACTCCTGAGTTCAAACCTGGGCTCAGATACTTACCAGCTGTGTGACCCTGGACAAGTCACCTAACTCTGTCTGCCTCAGTTTTCTCATCTGTAAAATTAGCTGAATAAGGAAATGGTAAATCATTGTATTACTTTGTCAACAAAAGCCATAATAGGGTCATGAAGAGTAGGAAACAAATGAAATAATTTTAAAATGTCAGTAGTAGTACCCTTTCACAGCAAGAACTAAGAGGAATTTAATAAATGTTTATTGATTGATTGACTGATTGGAAGGCACCTTTGGGGCTATCTAATCCAACCAGCTGATTTTATAGACTAGAAAGATGAGGTCCAGGAAGCTGTGGTCACAGAGGCAGTAGTAGTAGCAAAACTGAGAACGGCCCCTGTGACTTGGACCACAAGCCCAGAGCTCTTTTGCATTCTCTCTTTTCAGATAGGAAAGAGATGCCCCATTATGCCTTAGATCATAGAATTATCAGATTGCTCCTTTCTCACCTGGGGGATGCCTGTCTGAGTCTATAGAAAAGCCAGTCTACCATCAAAGAGAGTGGTCCCCTCATCCCTCCTCCCTATACCTAGCTAGATGAGCTACAGATTGGACAGACTTGAAGCCATTTAACATTAGCTATTTTGCTTTCTGCTGTTTCTTTTGCAATCTTCCCACCTCCACAAGGTCATTAAGACTGCAGATTAAGGGCAATGGGTGGCCCAGAGACAGAGAGAAAAAGAAAAAGAAAGAAGTGGAGTTGCCATGGATTCTTCTCAATTCAATAAATATTTATTAAAATCTTCTTTGTTCAAGGATATCATGCTAGGTGGGCATTCCTTCAGATTTTTCTCCTTTATAAAATGATGGAATTGTATGCCATCTTTCTCTAAGTTACATCCCTGATTCTCTGGATTTTTCAACTATGTCATAGAAACTTCTTCATCCTGGAAGTTCAATTCACTTCTGGACTTTATACTCCGACCAAAGTGTTAGTACCCTCTGACTCTACAACAGCTCCACCTGATTGGCTGTTTCCTCTTAGAGCTCCTTTTTCAGAAATATGTTTAGAAGAATTGCACATGTTTAACATAGATTGGATTGCTTGGAAAGGAAAAAGGGAAAAAAAATTGGAATACAAGGTTTTGCAAAAATGAATGTTGACAACTATCTTTGCATGTATTTGGAAATATAAAATGTTATTTTAAAAAAATAATTTCCATTTCAAGAGGATGCCCAGACCAACCATCCCCTTCATTATTTTCCAGGCTGTACTCTGGACTCCCTGGGCTTTCTCGATAATATTCCTATAATGAGCATCTTTATCTGTACCTTCTACCTTGCTTCTCAGTTTCCTTTTCCAGGAGTTGAATTCGTGCCTTAGATGTAAACTCCATGAGCAATTTGGAATTGTGCCCAAAGAGCTATAAAACTGTGCATACCCTTTGATCCAGCAATACTACTCCTAAATCTGTAAACCCAGAGAGATCATGGAAGATAGAAGAAGATCCATATATACAAACATATGTATAGTGGCTCTTTTTGTGATGGCAAAGAATTGGAAATTGAAGGGATGCCCATCAGTTGGAGAATGGCTGAACAAATTGTGGTATATGAATATAATGGGATATTATTATGCCATAAGAAATGATGAGCAGGCTGATTCCAGAAAAACCTGGAAAGACTTACATGAACTGATGTTGAATGAAGTGAGCGGAACCAGGAAATCATTATACACAGCAACAACAAACAACATTGCGTAATGATCAACTTTGATAGACTTGGTTCTTCTTAGCAATACAATTATCTGAGACAATTCCAAAAGACTCTTGATGGAAAATGCCATCCATATCCAGATAAAGAACTATGGAGTCTAAATGCAGATAAAAGCATATTAAGTACACTTTAAAATATTTTTTTCTTTCTTGTGGTTTTTATCTTCTGTTTTGGGTCTTCTTTAACAACATAATTAATGTTGAAATATGTTTAAAATGATTTTATACATATAATCTATATCAGATTATTTGCCAGTTTAGGGAATGAAGGGAGGAATAAAAAAATGGAGTTCAAAAATCTTATAAAGGTGAATCTTGGAAATTATATTTAAATGTAATTGTAAAAAATAAAATACTAAGGAAAAAAGAAAAGAATGTAAGCTCCATGAAGGCAGAGATTGTTTTTCTTTTTGCTTATATTTGTACTCCCATGACTTAGCCCAGTGCCTGGCTCATAGTGAGTGCTAAATAAATGCTTATTGACTGACTAGATATTTTCTAAAGTCTTTTCTGGTACAAAATCCTATGATTCTAATGAAATAGATGTCCCAAGGGGATGATTTGGCAAAGGTTTGACCAGGTATCTTTTATGTACTCAGCCCTATGATGAGCACTGTGGAGGATATAAGGAAAGGGGAATATGAATTCCAGCGAAACAGCTAGAGAATCATTAAGTACCAAGTTGGAAGCCAACCAACTGTAAATATTATGGGAAGTCTGAGAAAGTAGAGATCATTTTTTAAAAGACGCAGAGCGGGTAGGTAGTGATAGGGATGAGAAGAAGATGAAAACATTTAAAAATACATAGAAAAAGACAAGGAAATTTAGAAGGGGATTCAGACAAATGACTTTATTTTTTAAACTATTATATTAGATTTAATACATTTTTTGTTGTTCAGTTGTGTCTGACTTTTGGCAACATACAGAAGTGGTTTGTCATATTCTTCACCAGTGTGTTCTCATTTTACAGATGAGGAACTGAAGCAAAAATGACCTCCGAGGGCCACACAGCTAGTTAAGTATCAGAGGTCAGATTTAAACTCAGGTCTTCCTGCCTCCAAATCTGGTACTATAACCTAGCTGCCCCTACAGATTCCATATACCCTTTAAAAAAACTATATGCAAATCAGAGTTCCAGTCTCTCTGTCTTATCCCTAGCCCTACTCATATTTGTAGACCTTTGATTATTTCAAAAGAAAAATAGTACTCAAGGAAGGTTTACAAAGAAAATAGGAATTAAATAATTGCTAGTTGAATTAACTAACTGAATGAACTAACTGAAGTCCCTTCCATGAATTGATGATGGTACCTGATGAGTTGCCAGCATACTCTGTGCCCACCATACCAGTGCCCACATTGGCCAGGAGCTACCATGCCCTTGCAGAAAAAGGGGATCCCACAGGGTTCTTTCTGTGTTATGATTCTAAATGCTCTCCTTCTTCCATCTATCTGTCTTGGGAGCTCCAGGGTTATTTGGAATGCCCATTCTGAAGCTTGGAAGGAGGAGCTTAACAACCTTCCATTTTTTCCTTTCTGATTGCCATCTATCATCATTTTCATGGTCACCATCATTGTCATTGTCATCAACATGTTACTAGTGATTATTGACCTGTGGTGTTCACAGCAGTGTGGAAGAGATGAAGAATTCCCTAAGATAGAGTCCCTGTCTTCTATTGTTGACAAAAAAGGTAACTATAATAGAAAGCAGTATTTGCTAAGTGCTCAAGTGAATGATTCAGATAATAAACACCATACACATGTGGGAGGGAAAGATTACTGTGGACTGAGTGTGTAGCGGGTTGGGAAAAGGAGGCTTAGAAAAGGAAGTCGGATGAGAGCTGGGGAGTGGAGGGCTTCCATAACAGACACAGGAGAGAAAAGGCCATTCACTGTAGAAGGAAAGATTTTTACGAAAGGAAATTTAGGGATTGGGAGACTCCTAGGTGGTGCTGGTGGTGGTGGGAGATAAGGAAGATTGATTGTCAGAATGCTGGTCTCAGAGCGGGGAAAAGCCATTCCCCCTCATCCAGGTACCCAAGTTGCTCTCAATTCTCCCATAATCTGACTTTCCCTACCAAAGTAGTGTTCTGACTTTAAATCTTCTCCTTGTATAAAATTTACCTATTGGGCATGTTATTTAACTCAGCTGCCAGGCTAGAATGGATCAGAAGAATTCCCTCACACTAAGATGTTAATGGGTGATAATGGCTTAATATGCTCTACCTCCTATGGGGTATTTTACTGGATTAAGGGAATAGTGCTTTTAATTCAAAGAAATAGCTCATTCGTGGTGAAATCTCAGGCCACAGGCTAATGGGAGAGAATTCTGGGGAGGGGGGCAGGGATGACATCATGGCTCTTCCCAATGCCCCTGAGTTCCACATGGTCCCATTGACTTGGGCCACTTATTTTGGTCTCTATATTTAGAGTTGACCCTGAATGGACACCTTGGAAGAGAGTAAGGTGCCCCTGAGAGAAAGGCATCAAAGTGCTGAGGAATCTGTTATAGAGATCATTTCCCCACTTTTCCAATCGGAGCAGCCTTTTCAAAAGGGGACAGGTCTGAATATGTGTGGGAGAGGAGCAGAGAATAGGGGGAGGGAGCCGTGAAAGAGGAGGGGGACGTGGGGGAAGTGGGCCCCCACTTTAAGAGATGTATTTGCATTCTCTTCCTCCTGTAAATGTGGTCTGAGCTAGGCAGCCAACCTCCTGGCCTCAATTAGTGGCTGCCTGGGGGAGACGGAGATAAGCCGGCACTGAAGGACCGAACTCTTAACAACATCTCTGCAGATTTATTATTTTTTCCTCACACACACGATTGACACGACAAGCCAGCCCCACGGGGAATGGGGTTCACGTGGGCCAGCTGCTGCTCCTGCTGGAGGAAGGGGAGGAAAATGAGGGAGGCTTGGACCCTGTGAAGACTGCCACTTCCCTGAATGGGCCCTATCCGGCGTTGTAGGGGGGAGGGGAGATAAGAGGTTCTGTGAAGAGGCGCTGTCCATTCCCCATTTCCCTCCAAATCACTCCCTATAATGGCTTGTCCAAGGAAATTATCTCTGGGGAAAGTGTGAGGGACTGTACATATCTCTTTTTCTCTTATCCTTCCTCCAGGGTCCACCCTGTTACATCCAAGTGTTTAATGAAACACTTAGACAGATTGTGTGTGTGTGTGTGTGTGTGTGTGTGTGTGTGTGTATCTGTATCTCTGTCTGTCTCTTTCTTCTGTCTCTCTCTGTCTTTCCCTTTATCTCTCTCTCCCCCTCTCTCTGTGTGTCTCTCTCTCTTGCCCTCTCTCCATCTCTCTGTCTCTGTCTCTCTTTCTCTGTCTCTGTCTGTCTGTCTGTCTCTGTCTCTCCTTTCTCTATCTCTGTCTCTCTTTCTCTGTCTCTCTGTCTCTGTCTCTCTTTCTCTGTCTCTGTCTCTGCCTCTTTCTCTGTCTCTCTGTCTGTCTCTGTCTCTCTTTCTCTGTCTCTCTGTCTGTCTCTGTCTCTGTCTGTCTCTCTGTCTCTGTCTCTCTTTCTCTGTCTCTCTGTCTCTGTCTGTCTCTGTCTCTGTCTCTCTTTCTCTCCTTTATCTGTCTCTTTCTTTTTCTCTGTCTTTCTTTCCCTTTCTTTATCTCTCCTTTCTCTGTCTCTCTCTCACTTGTCTCTGTCTCTCTCTGCATCTCTCTTGCCTTCTTTCCATCTGTGTCTCTTTTTCTGTCTTCTCTGAATCTATCTGTCTTTGTGTCTGTCTCTGTTTCTGTGTCTGTCTGTCTCTTCTCTCTCTGTCTATGTCTATCTCTTTCTCTGTCTTTCAAACACACACACACACACACACACACACACACACACACACACACACACATCTGTCCCATCAGTTTATATTTGGAAGAAAGGAGATTCTGACCAGTTCCTGAAAGGTAGTTTGTGGTTCTGTGAAAATAACACTAACCTAGGATTCAGAATACTCCGGTTTTCTAATCCGACCCAAGAAATTAAATTGCTTTGTGACTTTGGGCAAGTACTTGCAGTTTTGTACCTGTGACACTTTTGGTCAGTTTAGGAGTAAATGAAAGTCAGTATGGTGCAGTGGGGGAGCCCAGATCCTAGAGTCTGGAAAGCTGGGTTTCCACATTCCACTTCTGATGGCTTAGGTAGTTGGAATAATGACTTTTGAGGATTCTTCTAGCTCTAAATCTATGATTCTACAATTTGCTCTTTTTAAATCTTCTTTTTTAAAAGTTTCTAATCCTCAAGTGATGGTCCATCTATTTCTAGGGATATAACAACATTCCAATATTAAGGAAGGATTTGAAAGGTCCCTTTTAGAGATGGAAGCAATGGGCTTTGATGTATAAGTGATGAAATCATTGTTTTTTCTGAAGTACAGGTCAAATGCTGTTATAACAAAATCCAAAGGATCGTACTAATAATTTTTTTTCATGTGGTCTTGGAAATTGTTTTTTTTTTTAAGTATTCAAAACATGCTGTGACTTCCTACTGTCTTCAAGATAAAGTCTAAATGATTTAATCTGGCATTCAAGATCCTCTACTTCCACACTCATTCTCTAACTTAAGCACTAACAACTGCCCAAGACAAAATTAGTTAATGTCTATAAAGTTTTGTAAACTTCAAAGAATCATATATGAAACACGCATGTATATTTTATACAGACATGAAATAAAAGGTCCATCTCTACATTTGCATATGTGTGTACAACACAGTACCTGGGTATAATAAATGAACTATCTATTCCTCTATCTATTACCTAGCTGCCCCTATAGATTCAATATATGTGTGTATATGTGGCACATATATATTGATATATGTGTGTATATTATATATATATGTATATGCATATATATGTACAAACACACACACACACACATATATATATATATATATATATATATATATACATATACATAAACCTGTTGTGTCATTCAGGTAAGAAACTCCCTCTAGAGATGGAGATCAGCCAATCTATGCACCTAACAGTTTTAGGGAGTTGCCTGGGTCACTGAGAGGTGTCTGTGATAGGGTCAAGCAGCCTGGGAGTGGCTGAGGAAGAATTTAGTCCCAGATCTTCAATGAGGTTGAAGCCAGCTTTTCAGAACTCCACAGCTGCCTCTATAAGTGTCAGCAATGATCACCACTATTACTGATTTTCTCCTCTAATAAAGTCTGCCTCTTCCTTGGACCCAACACTACATTCCTAATCCCTCAGGCTTTGTTCCCCTGAAATGCTCTCCTTTTTAATCCTGCTCATCCTTCAAAGACCAAAGAAAGTCAGATCTCTGCTGTAGAGACTTTCTAGATTAGAATGGCTAGGGAGGTAATGAGCCCTCCAAATTAGAGATCTACAAGATCTCTTTTTTTTTCAGGGTGTAGTAAAAGAAATTCCTGTGATTCTGAGATTCAATTTGCCATCTTATAGATCATCCCACCTCAAGGTAATTTTTCCTATGCCTAGTATATGTATTTGTCTTCCTAGACTACTCATTCAACTCATGTATTGCCTCACATCATTGCTTAATTGTCTCTTATATTCAGCCTCTCTCACCACCTGATTTGAAAAGTCAAGAGATCATCTCTTACATTTCTTTTGTAGTTTTCTGCTTATGCATGTAATAGACAATAATTAAATGTTTGTTGAATGAATGAATGGATAAAAGAATGGATAATCCGTCCAGAACTTTAGAGATCCAATTGTAGTATTTGCCTAGGCTGTCATACTGACTGAACCCTCAAAGTATACATGATCCTGGAAGGGCTAGGCAGGCATTCATGGCAAGCACCTACATTGCCTTTCTTCCTACTACCTTCTACTGCATGGAACATTCCCATCAATTATTGCTTCTTATGTCACAGACAAATACCAAAAGTACAGAGAAAAGATGAATATGTTGAAATTAGAATAACTTGTCAGCTCCCAGCTCCTCAATACACAAGCTTTCTAGACATGGAGCCTATCTGGGACAAATGGGTTTGAAATAATTGTCATTATAATAATCCCTAACAGGTGTATAGCATCTTATCATTGTTAGGATGTTCTGCCATCTATTATCCCACTAGATCCTCATAAACCACTTTGCAAGAAAGTGGGGCAAGGATTCTTATCCCCTGTGACAGGTAAAGAAATGGAGAAGTTGAGGATTGGGCAATGTCACATAGCTAGTAATTGTAAGATTGGGGATTATACCCCAAGTCTCCATGCTTTCCACGACATACAATCCAAGATGAACAAATGGAAGGAAGCCAAGATCTTGGGAACTAATGACAAATGGAAAGAGGACTCTTTATGGAGTTTAGAGAGGCTAGAGTTACAGAATAAAAATTTGTGGGTGTATAGGAGAAGGAGCTTCCCCTGGCCAGCAGGAGTATTCTGGCCATTTTGTTGCTGCTACCTCCATAATATTCTTCACAAGTCTCCTCCACACAGCCACCACCCTTCTGTAGTTCCTTATCACCTCTCTCCTAGATTGCTGCTCTTGCCTCCCTTGTCTCAAGCCTCTTTCCTCTCCCATTTATCTTCCATATAGATGAAAAAGTGATATTCCTAAAAGACAGGTCTTCTCTTCAAGCTTTAATGAATTCTGCTGGTCTCTATTATTTAGTCACGTTCAACTTTTTGGGATAACATTTGAGGTTTTCTTGGGGGAAGGAGCCAAGATGTGGAGTAAAGGTAGGAACCCACCTAACCTCTCCCCCAATCACTGCAAAGTCCTTTCAATAATGACTCTAAACAAATTTTAGCGCATCAGAATGCCTCAAAAGACTAAGTAGAACACTTTCCAGCTGAGTTTTTCTTGGCAAAGATATATAATTGGCTTGCTTTTTTCTGCTCCAGCTTATTTTACAGATAAGGAAACTGAGGCAGTGGGGTTTAAGTGACTTGCCCAGATTAACACAGCTAATAAGGCTCTGAAGCTGGACTTGAACTCATGAAGATGAGTCGTCCTGACTTTCAGCTTCAGTGCTCTGTCCACTCTGCTACCTGACTTGACTCTAGGATCAAATACAAGATTCCATTACCAGACTGACTCCAGTCTCCCTTTATAGACGTTATAGGCACATAATTACCCTCCCTATTCTCTGTGCTATATCCAGGCTAGCCTAGTTACCATTCTTCACACATAACATTTTGTGTGTCCTTGATTTGGAAATCTCTTCCTTCCAACCCGAATGCACTTCCTCATCACCTCTGCCTCTTAGAATCCCTTTGTTGCTATTATTCAGTAATTCTTAGTCATACCTAACTTGGCAGAGATACTAGAATCATTTGCTATTTTCTTCTCCAGTCCATTTTACAGATGAGAAAACTGAGGCAAACAGGGTTAAATGACTTGTTCAGGGTCACACAAAAGTAAGTGTCTTGAGGCCAGATTTGAATTCAGGAAGATGAGTTTTGCTGACTCCAGGCCTGGTGCTCTATGCACTATGGTGCATATCTTTTAGAATCCCTAGCTTCTTTCAAGGTTCAGTTCAAATAGCACCAAGTATTATTACTACCTCCCCACTAATATTATTTTATCTGATAGGGATTATATACTCATATTTAGTTTTGTTCACTTCTCTGTGAACATGTTGTTTCTTTTCTCTTGATAGAATGTACGTTCCTTTAGGACTATATATATATATACATATATATACACACACACACATATATATGCATATATATACACATATATATATGTATGTATGTATATGTATGTACACACACACATATATTTTTTCTTTTTTCTTTTGCTTAGAACAGTGGCTCCTACATAGCAAGAGCTTAACCAATGTCTTTTGACTTACTGGTTCCTATGGTAGAAATGGGGTCATCAGACTAGCATAGCCTAATGAAGCATTATTCAGGGAAAGGAGCATTAGATTTGGAGCCATAAAACCTCAGCCTTTATCTTATCTCTTTTACATATTATCTGTGTGAGCTCTGACAAGTCACTTAAATTCTCTGGGCCTCAGTTTCCTTATCTGAAAAAAGAGGGCAGTGTATACCTTAGACTCTTTTAGCTCTATAAATAAAATTCTTTGATGTGATCTCTCAAGTTCATACAAATCTTTTTATTCCCTGTAACTGTACTTGCAAACTATCTTTTCATCTAAAACTGCTCTCCCACAGAGACTTCTCTATGCAAAGAGAATGTGCTGACCAATGGGAACTGGCATCTCAATCCCCTTGGCAGTTTTAAGTATTTTAAAATTATATTTTATTTTCCCCCTAATTACAAGTAAAAAAAAAATTTAGTGTTTTTTTTCTTAGTTTTGAATTCCAAATTCTCTCCCTTCCTCCCTTCCTGAGATGGTAAGCAATTTAATATAGGCTATACATGTGCAATCATGTGAAACATATTTCGATATTAGTTGAGAATTTTAAGTATAAATCAATTAAATGGCAAATCTTTATCCATTAGTCCTTTGTGTACTTGGGTTCATATGAATCCCTCTCTTAGATACTGATCATGACTGATAAAACCAACTTCCTAAGGCACACTAAGTTGAGAATCGTACCCTGGGACTCCTGGTGACCCTACCAATGGTCAGACATCCTTTGGTTGCCTAAAATAATCTGCTGCTGCTGTTGCTACTTGCTCTCTCTCTCTCTCTCTCTCCTTCCCTTCCTGCCTTCTCCCTTTCTCTCTCTCTCCCCCTCCCTTCCTCTCTCTGTCTGTCTCTCTTTCTCTTTGAGTATCCCTCCCTCTCCCTCTCTCTCTTTCTTCTTCTCTTTCTCCCTCTTTCTCTGTGTCTCTATGTGTCTCTCTCTGGCTCTGTCTCTTTCTCTCTGTGTATGCCTCTGTTTCTCTATCTCTCTCCCTCCTTCTCTCTCCCTCTCTTTCTCCTTCTCTCTCTCTATCTGCGTCCCCCCTCTCTTCTCTCTCCCTGTCTTTCTCCTTCTCTCTTTCTCTCTGTCTCTGTCTGTCTGTCTCTGTCTCCCTTCCTCTCTCTCTTCTTTCTCCTTCACTCTCCCTATCTTTCTCTCTCTATCTCTCTGTGTCTCTCCCTCTTTCTCTTTCTCTGTCTCTGTTTGTCTCTGTTTCTCTCTGTGTGTATGTCTCTGTCTTTGTCTCTATCTCTGTCTGTCTTTGTCAGTCTCTCTCTGTCTCTCTTTTTTTCCCCTTCTGTGTGTCCCCCTCTCTGTCTTTCTCTGTCTCTCTGTCTCTGTCTATATCATTGTCTGTGTCTCTCTCTGTCTCTGACTCTCTCTCTCTCTGTGTGTCTCTTTCTCTCTCTCTGACTTTCTGTCTGTCTCTTGTCTGTCTTTGTCTCTTTATCCTTCTCTCTCTCCCTCTCTTTCTCTTTCTTTCCCTCTGTCTCTGTCTCTCTGTCTCCCTCCCCCCTCTCTTTCTCTCTCTTTCTCCTTCTCTCTCTTCTCTCTCTTCTCTTTCTCTCTGTTTGTCTGTCTGTCTCTGTCTCCCTTCCTCTCTCTCCTTCTCTTTCTTCTTCACTCTCCCTCTCT
>JAJPUD010002056.1:259195-271937 GCA_023553655.1 Myrmecobius fasciatus | reverse complement strand
CTGTCTCTCTCTGTCGCTGTCTCTTTTTTTCCCCTTCTGTGTGTCCCTCTCTCTGTCTTTCTCTGTCTCTCTCTGTCTCTGTATCCCTCTTACCTCCCAAGCCCCATAACTACAACAGTCTCATGAGAAAGAATTTTATAGCCACAGAGAACAGACCAAGAAGTCATTGGGTAGTAGAGAGTGTGGAAGGAGGCCTTTCTCTGGTACCCTTGAAATCATGGCCTTTGGTCAGGAACCCCATAAACTTAAACATAAGGTATATAGCTACTCCATCCAAGGCTTCCCGCTTAATGAATTCTTCCACGTCTGAAATTCCTTGCTATCATACTGGGTAAGGGAGCATACAGCAACCTGGTCAGAACCATGGAACAAAAGCAAGAACCCTGCCCTTCCTGAGCTCTGTCTGAGGCTTGCTGCTTCAGGCACCAACTTTGTTTCATCTTTTCATAAGTAACTGTTAGCCGAGAAGCATTACAGGAAGGGTATTAAAAAGGAGAAAAGTTGGCGGAGGAATGCATTTTTTTTCCTAGGGGAAAAAAAAGACCCTTTTGTTACAAACTCTTTTGGAGACTGGCTCAAACTGAGGACATGCAGAGAATTAGGCTTTTCCAAATTAGTTGCAAGGTACTCAGGGCTCTTTATTATTCATTCTATTAAAATCAAAATATTAGCTAATGCCTCTCACCCTTGTCAAAACGGGCCTGACAACTTCTCTGATGCATTGTCCTACTTGAAAGCAAAGAATGAGTTCTTTGAAGGGAATGCCTTTATCAAACCCATTCCAGTCTCTCTATCACACGGCGACATACAAATCTTGACCTGCTTTGTGCCTGATAGACTTTAGAGGCACGGGGATAAAGCTGTCGATCCAATCAGAGAAGCTCATCGTTTCAGTCTCTGGGCAGGGGGAAATCATCCGGGGGCCCAGACTATAAAGCTTACCATGGCCCCACTGAAAATCTCTGGGACTGGCTTGGTGCTTAATTGACAAGGGGAGCAGGGGAGAAGTGACCTGTCTCCAGCAGCTTCTCCCTCACCACCAGCATGGGCAGATGGGGGAGAGGATTTGCCATCAGGAGTGAGCCAAGCACTGGAGCAAACAGGGCTTAACATTTTTTAAAAGTACTTTGCATGTTCCCACTGGATGGTCACTGTCACCTTTGTCTCCGGAAGGAATACCTTAATCCAAACAAATCTCATTTCGATATATGCAAAGTCAAGTCTGGCAGCAGACACTCATCCATCAATTCATTTATCCATGCACTCAATAAACCTTTATTGAGTTTCTACTATGTGCTAAATATCATGCAAGATGCTGGGAATATAGAGGGAAAAAATGAAACGGTTCTTGTCCTTGCAAAGCTTATATTCTATCGGGGGAAACAATATGCATGTGTGTATAGACATACACACATGTACATACATGCACATATAGCTCCATTTACCTACACACGTGTATGTCAACATATACACATATGTTAATACAAAAATATAGATATCAAGTAAATTTTAAAAATTTGCAAGACACTATATGAATGGATGTTGTTCTTCCAACTTGGTATCATGTAAAGACCACTAGATTTCAACCTGGGTTCTAATTTCACCTCTGATTTTTTTTGTTATTATTGTTTAGTCAGTTAGTCGTGTCCAGCTCTTTGTGACCCAAGTGGGGTTTTCATGGCAAAGCTATTGGTTTGCTATTTCCTTCTCCAACAGATTTTACAGATAAGGAGACTGAGGCTCAGGAGAAGCCTTGTGTAGCAGTTGGCATTATAACTGAGTTTTGGAGAAAGTTAGGGATTCTAAAAAATGACAATTAGGAAAGAGCAAAGGCACAGAAACAAGACAGAATGTTACACAGAAGAAATAGGCCATTTTGACTGGAACACAGAATGGGCAAAGAAGAATAATATGTAATAATCCCAGAAAAGTAGGTGAGAAACAGATTGTGAAGGGCTTTTAATGAGCCTTCTATGTCAGCAAGTGGGTTGATGGCAGGTTGAAATGACTAAACCAGCCTCTTGGAAAACAGGATTGCATGTCATTTCTCTTCAGAAGCATTGTTTGGGGGCAGACAGATGCACCAGATCGAATGTCAGGGATTAACAGATTCAAAGTTCACTATCATTTGATCCAGTTCCTTCATTTTACTGACAAGAAAACTGAAGCAGAGGGAACAAGATCATCCAAGATCACAGAGGTAGTAAGTAGTGTAACTGGAATTCAAACCCAGAACATCTGACTAGAAATCTATACCCATTAGACTCGTTCATTGTTCAGGCATTTTAGTCATTTTAGGCTTTTTATAACCCCACTTGGAGTTTTATTTAGAGGGACACCGGAGTGTTTGCCATTTCCTTCTCCAGCTCATTTTACAGATGAGAAAACTGAGGCAACCAGGATTAAGTGACTTGCCCAGGATCACACAGTTAGTAAGTGTCTGAGGCCAGGTTTGAACTCAGGTGAGATGAATCCTCCTGACTTTAGGCCCAGCATTCTACCTAGTGCACCATCTCTCTACCTGTAATGGCAGTAGGACAGGTATTGCATATATTCCACATTTGGCAGATGAGAAAATGAAGACTTGGAGAGACTTTCTTGAGAGGACTAAAAAATGGATTAACAGAGGCAGGCCCACATCCCAGGCCTTCTTCTTGCCTTCTAGTTCAGTCTCTTTGTTCTACAACCTAAGCCTTGGTGCACAGCAAAGAATGCTGGATTTGATGTCACATCTAAATCCCAGCTTTGCTGCACACCATCTGTGTA
Source organism: Myrmecobius fasciatus (assembly GCA_023553655.1). Lineage (NCBI taxonomy): Eukaryota > Metazoa > Chordata > Mammalia > Dasyuromorphia > Myrmecobiidae > Myrmecobius > Myrmecobius fasciatus. Next base: position 269,171 of record JAJPUD010002056.1, on the reverse strand, counting down.
ATCTTGGCAAAGTTGTTTCATCTCTTTTGGCCTCGGGGTCCTCATCTGTGAAATGAGGAAGTCAGACTTGGAATATGGCACCAAACTTGCAATCAAGAAACTCTGGATTCAAAGCTCTCCTCGGACACTCAGTAGCTAAGTGACCCTGAACCAGTCACTTCTCCTCCCTTCCTCAGCTGTAAAATGATGGAGCTGGATTTCATGGCCTCCCAGTTTTCCTAAAAAGATCTGTGCCTTCTGAAGCACATTGTTACAGAGCTATTAGTATGATGGAGTGCAATAATAAGTACAGGGTTTGGAATTAGGAGACTCGAAGTCAGAGCCTGGTTCTGACTAGTAGTTGCATAAACATGAGCAAATTAAGTGTCTCAAATGAGAGACAAAGTCATCTCTCTGAACATGTTTTCCAAATGGTAAAATGGAGACAATAATAGCCATCCACTGCCTAGCACATAGGGTTGCTGTAAGGAAACCTTAAATGCTTGTTCTCCTCCCAATTTGGTATCATGTACCCAGATTTTAATCTGGGTTCTAGTCTCACTTCTAATTTTTTGTTGTTATTGTTTAGTCAGTTAGTAAGGAGACTGAGGCAAACAGGGTTAAATGACTTGCTCAGCTAGTAAGCATCTAAAACCAGATTTGAACTTTCCTACCTCTGAAATTTGCTAATTTATGAGGCCAAAGTCAAGTCACTTAAGCTGAGATGGAGACAATAGTACCTGATCTACTAATCTCACAGGACCATCCTGAGGAGATGGCTTCCATGAATTGTAAAGAACTGTGTAAATGAGAGCTTTGATTATTTTTCTCATCATTATCTTCAAGCCACATGTTGTGTTTGATTCACCATCAGTCCCTCTTAGGTCCAGCAGGTACAGTAATCAAAGTGCTAGAGAGAAAGGAAACAAATTCTCCTTCCTTTGTCTTCCATTTCTTTTTGTATTTCAGGTCCTCCTTTCCCATTTTTTTCCTAATAATACGACCTGAACAACTCTGGGTCTAACCCACCATTTCCATTGGGGAACTTTGAACTCCTTAATGTCCAAACCACTGCACTAGCATCAGCTAGCCAGTCATTATCTTGTATCCTAAAAATTCTATGGCATAATAAAAAAAAATACTCCACCAATTTGATGCTTTATCAGGTTGCAGGTTGGGAAATAGATGTTATTTCAATCAAGATAGTGATTCCATTTCTCTTCTGGAAATGATTTTCTTTTTCCTGTGGCAGGGAGGGACATCACCAAATTTCATTTAGGGAATTGGGATGGGTCATGTGGCAATTGAATGGATTTCCTTATAACCTCAGAATGGGAGCATGAGCATCAGTGGAAGATTCAAGGAAACAGGCACTAAAATTGCAAAGGAAAAATATCATTCTATTTGAACATTTGCAGACACTAGACAAAGCCGATGAGACTGAAACCCGGGAGATAAGCACTCAGTATGTGCCTGAAGGCAGCAACTCTGCTAACTGAACAGCTAGAGTAATATTTGTATTGTTTGGGACAATAAGGATATCAGAAAATGATAGAAACATAGAATTTTAGATTCAGAATGGATCCAGGAGATCAACTGCTCTACTGTACCCCTCCTTGAATACCTGCAAGCATAGGGACTTCATTCCCTCATTAAGTAGCCCATTTCATTATTTGGAATAGCTTTGCTAGAAAGTCATGAGGAAGATCCTCTATATCTATTGATAAGTTCCCACATAATAATAGTAAAAATCAAGCTATTAAAATTCAGAAGGCTTTGATAATATGCTAGCTGGAATAGGTACTCTTTGTCTTTTGGTACATGTGGGAAGCCAAGAGATTTTTAAAGTAAATTCAGGCATATGCTACTAGATTGGAAGGGTCTCTAATATAGCCCTAGAAATGGACTTTGATCTGAGAATCAGTTTAAATAAGTGTGGAGGGGCTCAAAATCAAGAGTAAAAAGAGGTGATGCTTTTTTGGTCACTGCAATTCATGAAATGTCATTTAAGAGGACAGAAGGAAACAAGCATTTTATTAAGCATCTACCATGGGCTTTTCAAATATTTTCTAATTTGATCCTCAGGATAACCCTGAGAAGTAGGTGCTATTATTATCATACCCATTTTACAGTTGAAGAAATTGAGGCAGACAAGATTAAGTGACTAAGCCAGATTGATACAACTAATAAGCATCCAAGGTCTAATTTAAACTCTTGACTCTAAGGCTCTATACATGGTACCACCAGCTGCATCAGAAGATAGAGGGATACTTTAGTGGATGGGAGCATCACCTCAGTGAAATCCTAGTTCTTTGAGTAGTATTTAAAGATAGTCATCTGTGTATTATCACCTCTTGTTTACTCATTTTTCAGTCATGTTCAATTTTTCATGACCCCTTTTGGAGTTTTCTTGGCAAAGTTACTGGAGTGATTTGCCATTTCCTTCTCCAGCTCATTTTACACATAGGGAAACTGTTAATAGGTTCAGTGACTTGCTTAGGATCACACAGCTAATAAGTGTTTGAGGGTACATTTGAACTCAGATTTTGCCAAATCTGGGAACCTCACTAAACTATAAATCCTATGAGGGCAGGCATCATATCTAATCTAAAATGTGTCTCTCCTTTAGTGTCTAGCAAAGAATTCTTGCATAGCAGGCATTCAATACTGTTACAGAAAACACTGAGTTCTTACATAGCAGGTGTTCAATAAATCTTGGGTTGAAATGTTGAATTGAATTTAGTTAAACCACATCCAAATAGGAACAGATAACACATTTAGCAAAATCTCCCTGATTCAGAGTAACTGGAGAACAAGACCAATTCAATTCAGTAGAAAGCCTGAATTATAGACTAGGTTTGAAGGGAGGCAGCTTAATTCTGCTCAAGCCCTGTAATACAGTAATTCAAACTAAGTTGTTGCCTAATAGGGCACTTCATAGGGGACCTGCTCTAATGAATTGATGAGTGACTCATTATTAGCATGCCAGTTGTTCTATTATAAATGGCCCATCTAAAGTGCTTGAAGATATGTGGGAAGTTTGATAAGCATTTTAAATATTCCTCTAGGATCTTGTTTGCACTATGAATTTATACTCTTTCTGAAGAAATTGTTTCTTGAAGCAAAGGTTAAGTTTCAGCCTAATCCCAAAGGACAAATGATCACAAATTCTGAATTAATGGAGCCTGAATGGTTGACGATTTACTAGAATACATCACATTCAGTCAAAGTTTGAAACATAAGGAACACCATCATTTTCAATCACTGCAGAGTTTAAAATTGATGATTGCTTATTTTTAGCTGCTGTATATCTCAGGGATTCTAACTTGAAAATCACTGTTGGTCCAGATGAAAATGATATTTGGCTCTGCCCCCTGTGAATGGAATATTTGGGGGATTCCAATGATGGAGCATAAGCCCTTGGAACATCATGATTATGTACCCTTTGGTGACATCCTAGCAGCCTCCCTTGTTCCCGATTTTCACTTATGGCTCATTTTCTCTGTGGACTTTCAATCTAGTTTTCCAAAGGACATTTTCCCTTGGTCATTCACTTGAAACTCAATTACGAACAATGAAAGTAACCTTCTGATTATTCACAAACCAAGTAATCAAAAAAATCCTCAAATAGCCAGAATTGAGTGTAAAGAATTGGACCACGGTTATTGCTCTTTAAAGTGGGGAATGATTATGACACACTGCAAGATCCTTGAGGGGCTCCAGATTCTCAGAGGAATTATTCATTCAAGTCCTCAGTTCTTCAAGAACAGAGATTCTTAACCTTTGGTGTCCTAGACCACTTTGGTAAAGTCTATGAACTCTTCAGAATGTTTTTAGTTGCAAAATAAAACATGGGGGATACAAAAGAAACCAATTATGTTGATATATAGTAACTAAAATATTTTTTAAAAGTTCGCAGACTTTAGGCTGAGGTTTTAGAATGAGATGTATTTGTACTATATGTTAGTTTTTGGAAACCTAGTCATCTATAAATGACATTCTAGGGCTGCCATAATCTATCCCTGCATTCCATTCTCACTTTGATCCTATACACAAAGATTTAGCCTTATTTAGACCAATCTGTGCTATCTCCTTTATAAGTTCTGCTTCTGTCCACTTCCATACTCATGCTATCTTTCTAACTGAAATCTTGCCCCCCACCCCTACCCTCACAAAACCCTTTAAAAATTCCTTTTTTCTTTTCTGCAAGCCCATGCTTAAGTAGCCCTTCCTCCTACAGCCTTCATGGTCTATTCCGGTCCACATTGATCTCTCCATTCTCTGAACTTCTGTAGCCTGCACTGTCTGCATCAGGCAAGCTGGAACTTAATTATGTACTGTCCCTTGTGTTATCTAATTGCTTCATGTAAGTATGTCTTATCTCTTCTATTAGATTATAATTGCTTCAAGCCACTAAGTGCCCCAGGCTACTTTTGCATTCACTACAGTCACTATTATAGTGCTAGGTATTCAGCAGGCACTTAATAAATTCATTCTGATTGAGTCATTGAAGAGTTTGTATAATAGAGTACCTTTTAGTTAAATAAAATATTAATTTAACAGAATACTCCATATTTCACTCACCCTGGATGAACGGGTTGCTTAGAGCTATTTCAGCATCTAGCTCAAACCCAGACCAATTGTTTAAAATGAGAATTATGAGGTCCTATACAGGATTCCAAATCCAGCTAAGTGGTAAAAGAGAAAATTTGTTCTCATTATATAGACTGTTCCAGTGACCGGTGGCGTCCAGCATTCCATCATTCCCCGTTTTTGGTAGTGTTTGATATGGTGTGTCTTGTTACAATGAAAAAGTAAACCAAGCTTACTCCATCCCTCCCTTGCCCTTGCCCCACCCCCAAGTGAAGGATCTTCTCTCTGAAGAGTCTTTCAGAATGGCCCACTTAGACAAGATGGGCAGTCATCTCACTTTTATAAACCAAATGGACCAGATTCTCCTCCATCTCGAAAAGAATGAGTCTTCAGAGCCATTCATTAATTCTTCTAAAATTCAACTCATTAAGAAGTGCTCCAAATACATTAATTGGTGCTTCCAAGAAGCAAAAGATACCTCTGAAAACAGGGTATTCAAACTGGCTCCATCCGAGACCCGTCCTTCACCGGGAAGAGGAGAAAGAAAATTCCCTTTCCCAGGGGCATTGTTAAATCACAGACCCTTTCCGAGGAACTGAAATTCATACTCACAAGCAACCTGGTCTTAGTCTCAAATTTCAGACCCACAGTTCCTTAGCGAACCTGATCATTTCCTGCAAATAGAAGAAAGGGAAGGGAAATCATATCAGAATCTGCTGTGGGGTTTTTTTTTTTTTGTGGATGACCTCTGCCCTTCTGCACCTTCTTCTCTGTATTCTGTCTTCCCAGCAACACTCTTATGAACCTCCCAAGGTTTATTTCTTATCAGTCGAGTGGACAGACCCTGGCTTCTTGCACAATCACACACACACACACACCTACACACCCTTACATGCTTATGGGACACACACACACACACACACACACACACACACACACACACACACACCCTTGACACTGTGCCTTTCTCAGATTGACCAGCACATCCAATTCCCCAGAGGCTCTCACGAATCTTCCTACTCCAGGATGAAGCTTACACTTCTGTAGCATGGAGTTGCCTAGCAACCCAGTGCAAGAGACTCTGAAGGCCTTCCTAAATTGGACCTTAACAGCACAGGGCATCTCCTTGTACAGCTGCCTGAATCTTAACAATCTGCCTCTGAATAATAACACCGAGGTAATTGCAATTCACGGACCCCAAACTACATTTAAATAATGTTCAAGTACTGACACAAACCAACAAAGGCCAGAGATTTCATAGTGGAGGCTGACGGTAGGCTGGTAGCTCCTGCTTTGTGAAGGGTGGAGGGGATATGGGGGGGGGAGGATAAAGAGGGGAGGGAGGGAGGAGGTGGGGATGGTGACACTGATGGCTTGAATTAATGACAAGACCAACCTGAACTATGAGTGTCCCTGCTTTTTTCCCCCTGTTATTGTGTCACTACCTTATTGCACTATCGTGATATTTAGAACAGGTTTGTCCAGTCACTTCTGTGTGCATGGGGTTATGTTGTTTGTTATCATCTTTTGTCCCAAGTCTGACTAGATTTCTTGGTTTTTTAAATGACAGGAATAAGTGGTAGGAAGGTGTATGTCTTTGTATGTGTGTAAGTAAAGTGGTGAGAATTCACTAGGCAAAGCTGACCAGCACAAAGACATTGATTCCATTTGTCTAAGAACAAGGTTTCTCAGTCAAAGGCTAAAGTAAATTTTTTTTTTAAAGGAAAGGGATTGTCAGGGTGAAGGTGGACCATTAGGGATAGGGATAGGATACAAACTCCATGAGGTTAGAGTGTTTCTTTTTTACCTTTGAATTCCCAGTGCCTGGCACATTAGCTGGCACACTTAAGAAATGCTTCTTGAAGTTCCTGAATTGAACTGAAATGAGGAGTTGGGGAGCTTCAGACCGGGGAGAGAAACACACGTTCCATTTGTGGCCAAGGTTGATGGGAAGAAAGAACTTTTCTGGAATTGCTAGAATCTTGGAAATATGTACAACATGGAGAGATAGCAAGCTGCCATTCTTGCAGCAAGAACTTTTAGTGTCAGGAAGATCAAGCTTGATCATTCTGCAAACCTGAAGCACTTTTTTTTCCCCAGCTCAACATTTCCTTTGCGTACTAAAAGCATAATGCATAAGTTCCTATACAAGTTCCAATACAAGACTTCTGCCTAACTTCACTCTGGAAGTCAAGGCTGCTCCCTTGACAGAGTCGGTTAAAAAGCCTTTTCCCCACCTCTAAAAAATTATTTCTGAGCAAGGAAGCTAAGTTGAGCTCTCTTTCTGTAAATATGGCATTTCTAACATCCCATGCAGAAGCAGCTGAATGGGCCTCAAATAAAGAATATAAATTAGAAATGAAATTCATACTGTCTGTCACTTATTCTTTGTGATCATGTATAAGTCACTTAACTGCTCCAGATCTGTTTCCTCATCTGTAAACATGAAGGGGTTGGACAAGTTGATCTCTAGAGACCTTTCTAGTTCCAGATTTGTGCTCCTATGAGTAAATTCTTCTACCTCTTCCTTATGCCCTTGCAGAAAAAGACACCTCTCTCTACCTGTCCAACCCTACTTCTCACCACTAACATGATTACCATTCTTCTCACTCATATGTATATAGTACTTTAAGTTTTGAAAAGGAAATTCCTGTGATATAATAGCTGTGATATAAACAATACAAATATCATTATTCCCATTTTAAAGATGTAGAAAAGTTTCTAGGTGGAAGTTTCCTATGCTATTAATATGGCTCCTTTCCTGCAGCTGGATCAACTTTTTCAGTGTCCCATTCATACATCATACTGTTCTTACCTTTAGTCCTTGGTTCATAATTTCACCCCTTCCTGAGCTGCCTTTCCCATTTCCCTTAGATCTATCCAAATTTTACCATTTTTCCAGGTCCGGTTTAAGTGTCCCCTTCTCCAAAAAATACTTTCTCTCCACTATAACCACAATGATCTTTCCCATCCCTGAGTTAGAACATACTGTTTGTGCCACAATTGAGCATTTGATTAAATGTTGTTTTGAATTACTCCCTTTTACATGTGGATATAGACAGTCAGCACACATTTATTAAGTGCCTACAATGTGTCAACAACAGTTCCTTTACAGAAGTTTACAGCCTGAAGTACTTGTGGGCAGGAAACATATCTTCTCTGAATTCCCCCATAGTGCTTTTCACAGGACTGGACCTATTCTGTGTATCTAATAAATTCCATGTTGTCTCCCCCATTAGAAGGGGCAGGAACCATTTTTGCCCTTTTTTGTATCTTTAGTTCCTAGTACAACATCTGCATTTAGTACGTGCTTAAGAAATGCTTGGCAGCTGACTGAAATAAAGATGCTACATAGCTGGCAATTAAATACTTCATCTCTCCTTAAGCATTTTCTGGTGGAATTTAACAGCCACTCTTCCAAAAAATTAGTCTCTCCTCGGGGTCAGGGAGCTCATTGTAGAGCTAAACACTCAAGGGCAGCCAGCTAACTAGCATTTATTTAGTGCCTACAGTGTGCCAGGCACAGTGCTAAGGACTGGGGATACAAAGAAAGGCAAAAAGTCATTGTTTTCAAGGGAAAATAGGGGAGATAACATTCAAACCCCTACTTATAAATAAGATATATACAGGACAAATTGGGGGTAGTCTCAGAGTGAAGGAACCAAAATTAAGAGGACTGAGAAAGGCTTGAGATTTTAGTTGAGACTTGAAAGCAGCCAGGAGGCAGAGATGAGGAGGAGGGAAGATCTTTCTGGGTGAGGGCTGAATGTTTCCTTCAGAACCACAAATACAGTGGGTTCCAATCAGTAAAATCACATTAAATCATTCTAATCTATACACTACCTTTTCCACTGGACTGTATGTCAAGTCTTAGGGAAAAGGAGAAAGCATTTAGTCAGGAAGCAACTTGCCAAATGAAGAACTTTGCCCTCTCTGTCCTGCCACAAATCTGGCATTCTTGGTCCAGAGAACTAATGGCCAAATGTGCAGAGCACATCACCTCTAGATAAATAAGTGACAAGGGGCAAGGCTCCTCAGCTAAAAAAGGGTTCTTAATGATTCCAGGCGCCTTCCAAGACCCAGACCTCTGTGCTCTCAAAGCGGACTGCCCGGCTAGCCCTAGTCTACTTTACATCATTAAAGAACACTCACAGCTGATGACTTGTTTTCCCCAATCTCAAGGAGCAATTGGAAATGGGCCAAAGACTATCATCAAATCTCTTTCCCTCATAGCCATGGCTCAGAGACCAGCTGGAGCCAGAAAGGACCATCTATCAAAGGCACAGTCTCTAAGACGGAGCAGTCTGTGGGTCTCTTTTTTTTGAAAGGAGACAGAACCCTGCCTAGCTGTAATGGGATCCCAGAGGAGGACAGAACTGGATGGGTCAGGTAATGCTGCCCACAGAGGGACTTGTCTTCAGAAGCAAGACTTTCAGAACCTTAGTCAAATCGTAAAAAGGGTAGAATTTTTCTCAGAATCTTTACTGTTCTCGGATGGTGAGAGACCTCTCTACTTCCAAATTCAGACAGGTAAGACCCTCCTCCTGAGCATCAGACTGTCCCGAAGGCACCCCACCCATTTTAAGCCTTTTATTCTTTGTTCTTTCCCTTTCAATTACTATTCATACCCTTAGTTCTCTTGTATCCCTAATTTAGAATAAGATGTTCTTGGCTATTGATGGCTGAATGGATTATCCCTTCACAGGTGTGTGTCCCCTAAATGCAAAGAGGTTAAACTCAGGGGATTTCAGTTTGAATAGCAGGAAGTGGACAGATATTTGAGGGCCCTGGAGGCTTCCTAAACTCCACTAATCATATCAAATAAATAGCCTTTTACAAAATCTATGCACAGCTCTGACTCTGGTCTGGACCCTAAAAGAGGGGATTGAAGGAAGTCAGTGTCTCTAAAGGGTTAGTTCATATCATCTTTCTTCCTATCTCTGACTTGTCTATCTAATAATATTTGAAAAGAGGCAGAGAAACAGTGGTCATTTTGACTAAGGATAAAAAAGGAAATCCGGGCAACATGACATGGCATGGCCATCTATGCCCAACAAAATTGTGTTCTCCTCAGCCAAAAATTTGTTTGTGCCTAGAAAGAAAGATCCCAGGGTGAGAAGCCCTGGGCTTGGCACTGCGCAGCATCCATTAAAGGTATGAAATCTGCCCTCAAAGAAGCAGCCTTTCTGGTCATCTCTAAATGTCCTGTGTGAAAGGCAGAGAAAACATGTAGAAGTCCACTCCTATGACTTACATTTTGGGTTTCATCCAAGTAAACTCTACATCTTAACCATCCATTACCCAAAGTTGTTCTAACTCCATGATCTCTAACTCCAAAATCTCTTATCATTCTCTCTTCTCTCTCTCTCTCTCTCTCTCTCTCTCTCTCTCTCTCTCTCTCTCT
>JAJPUD010002056.1:95115-247651 GCA_023553655.1 Myrmecobius fasciatus | reverse complement strand
CTCCTCTCTTCTTCTCTTTGTCCCTTTCTCTGTCTCTCTGTGTCTCTGTCTATCTGCCTCTCTCTCTCTGGCTCCATGTCTCTCTGTTTCTCTTCTCTGTCTCTGTCATTTCCTTTCTCTCTCCTTCTCTCTCTGTTTCTTTCTCTGAACATATATATATGTATATATATATATATATAATTTATTAGTCTGTGACATTTTCTCTCCCTTTTCAGCACAAGTTCCCAAAATCTTTGAACTAAACATCTGTGATAAGGTTCTGAGATCAAAGATATATAAATAAGTAAGATAGAACAATTCCTCATTGGATAAGTGGTCAAAGAACAAATAGTTAGAAGAAAAATTGCAAAATATTAATGACCATATGGAAAATTACTCAAATCCATGAAGAAATCCAAATGAATATATCTATGAAGTTTCGTTTCATGACCAGCAAATTGACAAAGGGAAAAATATGGTAATAGTATTGGCAAAGTTGCAGAAAGATAGTTATATCAATACATTATTGGTAGAGCTATGAATTGCTTCAATTATTCTGAAAAGCAATTTGGAATTATGTTAATAAGTGACTAAAATGTCATCTCCTTTGATCCAGACATCCCACCCCTTAAGGAGGTCAATCAAAAACAGAAGGAAGTTACCATATATACTAAAATAGCACTTTTTATAGTAGCAAAAGAAATATAAATGTAGTGGATGCCTATCAGTTGAGAAATGGCTAAACAAATGATGGTTTATGAATATAATAAAATTATATTAGTATGTTATAAATGAAGAGTTCAGAGAAGCCTTTCTTCCCCAGTATTTAGCACAGTGTCTGAAACGTTTCATAAATGGTTGGTGACTAGATGACCAATTGAAGTAAGCAAAGGAAAATAATATATAAAATGATGATGACAATGTAAACAGAAAGAATGACAACAAATGAAACTGAACACTGTACTATTATACTGACCAAATATGGTCCTAGAGAAGAACTAGGAAAATATAACTATATCCCTTCTTTGAAGAGGTGGGAGACTATGAACATAGAGAATTGTATTCTCTGTCAAATATGGTTAATGTATTTATGATTTCCTGAACAGTCCTTTGTTTTTTCCCTTTTTTTGTTCTTTGTTATAAAGGCTGGCTTATTGGGTAAGGGAATGGGATGAATATATCTGGAAATGAAAGTATGAAAAAAAAGCAATAAAAATTAGAAGTTTTGAAGAAAGAATGATAGTTCCTTGAGGTCAGGAACTGTTGTATATTGATCTTTGTACTTTCTAGTCCCTACTTAGTACAATGTAAATATTTAATAAATGTATTAAAGGAATGAATAAATGCTAAACCATATAGCAATTCTATAGCCATATAGCTCTCTCTTCTATCCACAATCTTTTTCATTTCCTTGAATTATCTGTCTTAATACTTTTGATTAGGTAAAATCTAATATTTAAGATGTGATTATTATTTATTAACATCTTATTAAATAATAATTAATATATACAATAATTGATGCCTGATAAGAGTTATAAAAGCATTATAGACGCTGAGGTCTCTTTTTAGTAATAACCTAGTCCCTAATTGAGGGTATTTTTCTTCCTGGTGGGATTGAGTCTTATTTTTAGGATCTCTAGAAGATACTATATGGTCTCTGAGTACAATAACCATTTCATAGATCTCTATAGCCACCACAGCACAGCAGTTAGTTCAGTGCCTCCGACATAATGGTTGCTCAATATATGTTTGCTTCTTGATTATTTAAAAGAAAGGATGAGGAAAATGTCCTAAGTATGATAGTAAGTCACTGACCCAGCCATTACTAAGTCATAAGCCCTAAGATAATAATATTCCATTAGTAGGGGTAAGCTGTGGTAAAATGTCCACACTCTCAGGTCTATTCAATTTTGTTCTCAGTGACATATATATATATTTGCTGAGGCAATTAGGGTTAAGTGACTTGCCCAGGGTCACACAGCTAGGGAATTTGTTAAGTGTCTGAGACCAGATTTGAACTCAGGTACTCCTGACTTCAGGGCTGGTGCTCTATCCACTGCGCCACCTAGCTGCCCCCAGTGACATATATTTTGACAGGATATGTAATTGGGCCATATTTTGTTTGACTAGGTGCCCTGCAATAGTGATATAGGTAGCAGAAAAATAGATGTCAATACACTGGGGGCAAGAAATTTCCAGGTAGGGACCAATATTCCTAAATGTCCCAGTGCTGCTATGATCCTAGTTAAGATAGAACCTTCTTAAAATTAGAAGTGTAGAATATAGCACCAGCCAGTATGAATAGAACCATAGAAATGTAGAGCTAGAGCTAGAGCTAAATGGGACCTAATTTTACAGAAGATGAAACCCAGGTCCAGTCTCTAGGAATGGAATTTTTTTAGTCCTGTCTGACTCTTTGTGATCCCATTTGAGATTTTTCTTGGCAAAGACACTGGAGTGATTTGGCATTTCCTTCTTCAGCTCATTTTACAGATGAAGAAACTGAGGCAAACTGGGTTAAATGGCTTATCCAGAGTCACACAAAAATAGTATATGTCTGAGACCAGATTTTAAACTCAGGAAGATGAGTCATCTAGATTCCAGGTCTGGTGCTCTATCCATGGCATCACCTAAATGCCCTGTAATAATAAGATAAGACAATGACATCTTCACTCACACTCTCACTTGAAAAGAGAATCAACCAGGATTCACCTTACCATTTGAGTTAACAAGCCACAGACTCATTGAGTGAATAAAATTTTCAACATAGCATCTATCGGGAGAATCTAGAACCAAAGGCTAGCTGCTGCCCCATTGTTGCTTCTTCTCACCATTGATGTTAAAATCACTAGAGTCATCAGGATAGATTCTTCTGGTAAGACCACAAAAATTTAGATTTAAATTTTAGATTAGGGTCTACAAAGTGTCTTCTTCACATAAACAAGGAAACTGAAGTTTTAGAGAAATTTTCTGACTTCCTAATATCACCCAGTTAGTAAGTGTAAAAGCCAACATTCAAACTTGAATCTCTTGCTTCCACATATGTGAGAAGTTTGAGAAGCCAGCAGACTCCATTGTCCACAAACATCTTTGCCCTAATAAAGACACAACCAGCATTGTATGTATGTGTGCCTGTGTGTATATATACATGTGAGTACATGTGTTGAGGGATGCATGTGCTCTTTAGGCAAGCAGAAGTGGGAACAGTGCCCTTTAACAAATAGTTAAAGGAAATGGTAGACAGAGACCCTTGGATATACTAAGTTCACTGTATCTCTTTATTATTATTTATTCCAATAAAAATGCATATCATATTAAGTAACTGTGCTAGGTACTCTGATGATGAAGATGAAAAAGAATATGGTTCCTATCCTCAAGAAACTTAAAAACCAAATAAGGTGATATGATGTATAAACAAAAAAAGTATCCTTAAATAAATATTTCAAGTCAAGTAGGTGTTTTTTTTACAAAAGAGAAATAATAATGGCAAAAATCTATCCATTTACCTGCATATATATGCATGTGTATGTTTATATATGTGTGCACATATGCATGCATGCATGTATTATGCATGGGTAAATAGCTATAGATAGATACAGGGAGAGAAAGAGGGGGGGAAGAACACCAAGGTAAAGTGGAAGTGAAAGGCAAAAATACAGGGTTGCAAGGAAGATCTGGGAGAATAAGTAGAAGGAATTCTTTGATTCTTATAAGCTTTTATCAAATCCTGATCTTTCCCCCACCCCTAACACTGTTTTGGCCAAATCCAAATTATTACTTCTACTCAAATGGTTTGATCCTGACCCAGTCATCTACTGTTAAAGTTCAGACATTCCAGGACTTCTGTCTTCTGTGTAGAGTCTCTCACTTTCTGAAATTCTGCCCTTTCTTACCCTTACTTTGGAAATATTTGTGTCTTTCTTCATCTATCTTCCTCCTTTTCTTCTCCTTCTTCATTTCCTTCTCACTGCTCCAGAGAGTTCTGTCTGCTCTTAGAATGGCTATACTCTGACACCACGATTTTTAACACTCTTTGTTCCATTTTTCCCAGAGAAAAGCACAGTTGTTGCATAAATCCACAGATACACCATCTGTCACCTGAACACTTAGCATTATTATTGAGCTCTCTGCACCTCAATTACTTAGTGAATATGGTTTTCTTCTTCTTTCTTTCTTTCTGGAGATCTTTGGCTTTTTCTCTTTCCAGTAGAATGTAAGCTTCTTAAAGACAAGAACCATTTTAGGCTTTGTCTTTGTATGTGACCATCACAACTACAATGTTATGTACAAAGTGGACACATATTCTTTGTTGAATTTTTTTTTATTCCTTCCTTCATCCTTCCCTCCCTTCCTCTCTCCATCCCTCCCTCCCTTCCTTCGTTCCTTCCTCCCTTCCTTCCTTCCTCCCTTCCTTCCTTTCTCCCTCCCTTCCTCCCTCCCTTCCTTCCTTCCTTCCTTCCTTCCTTCCTTCCTTCCTTCCTTCCTTCCTTCCTTCCTTCCTTCCTTCCTTCCTGCCTGCCTGCCTTCGTGCCTTCCTTCCTGCCTTCTTTCCTTCCTTCTTTCTTTTTTGCTTCCCTCTTTTTTTGCATCTTCCATTTCATGCTATAGATTTATCCTGCCTGATTTCTAGCCTCCTCTGGGAAAAAGAGAAAAAAATAATTTTATAATTAGCATAACCATACCCGTATCATATTGTAGTGATTCTGAATAATCATAGGTCTCAACCAAACCTTATTTCCCCTTCCACTGTGCCCCCTGGAATGCCTGTTCTATATACAACAAACTTGCCTTCATCTTAAATGTTTTCCTCTCCTATTCCTATTTTTTGGCAATCATTATAACCTAGTTCCCCTCTGATGACACAACCTCCCTGGCCATCCTTCCTAGTACCGACTGTATTTTTATTCATTCCCCTCACTGGTCCAGGGAAGTTGGGATACTATTCTCTCCCTATTGTCACCTCCAGGTTCTCTCCTTACTTCCATCACTTAGTAATCTCTCTACTTTGCAATCTATTATCTGCTACTGAATCAAAAATTGTCTACAGACTCTCCTACTTTCTTACTCAATGACTTTCGAACCTGACTCACAATCTTTCTCTCCTCTCCAACTCCTGCCCTCATACTTCAGTATTCTTGACTCTCCTTCAAACACACTAACTATTCAGTTCCTCAGTCTATTCACTTCTATGCCCTACTCCTCCATTCCATTTCAGTCATACATAAAAATGGTCATAACCTTTCTCTTGCTAACATCCATGTTTAAGAACTCTGAAATTCCTTTATATGAGCATAATCTATTGACTTTCCACATCTCTTTCTACTGTTCTATACCAGATCCTATTCTTCATCCACACTGTGACCTATAATCCCTCTACCTCTCAGCTTTCTTCCAGGGTATCATCCATGTATTAGCCAATCTTTCCTCTTGAGTCCCTGGGCCCTTTATCATATCATTGATTGTACCCTGCCAAGTTTCAGACTTTGATCACTCCCACTAATCAATATCTTTTCTCCTATAAACACACTGCTGAATGAAGATAAATAAAATAATGTAATCATTTTGACTGAATCCACTATAAATTTATGTTATAAAACCTCAATTGGATTCTTACTGTGGCTAGGTAATCCTTCTGTACTTCCCTTATCAACTCAGTATCCCATTCTCCACAGTGGTTCTTCCAAACCTTTTCACCCCTCCTCAAATCTGCCATAATTTCCTTTTCCCCTACCCTCTCAGTTGAGAAACTTGACTAATTTTTTTTACAGAAAAAAATTAAAATCATTCACCAAAAACTTTTTCTTCTCATCTCATATCTCTCAGATGCCTTCTCTTCCTACCTCTATCACCCTTGTCTCAATGAAGAGGTGATCTTACTCCTTGCCAAAGTAAAGCTCTCCATTACATCCTTTATCTTTAAAACATTACCCTCTCTGTCACCTACTCTCACTTATCTTCAATTTCCAGTGGTCTGCTGGTTTCTTCCCTACTGGCTATAAATATTTCTCTGTCTCCCTCCTCCATCCCTACTAACCATCATCCTATGTTTCTTCTGCCCTTTATAATTGTCTTCCTTGAGAAGCAAGGATGTCTTACAACAGGGACTTTCTCTTCTTTTCACATCCCCAAACCTCCAGCTTCTGACCTTGCCATTCTGTCAAAACTGCTCTCTCCTGAGTTACCAATGATGGTTTAGTTGCCAAATCCAATGGCCTTTTCTCAATCCTCATTTCTATTTACGTCTCTGCAGCCTTTGATATTGTCAATCACCTTCTTCTCCTTGGTATTCTCCTCTCTCTAGATATTTGTCTGATTGTTTCTTCTCAGATACCTTTGCTGGATCCTCATCCAAGTCATGTCAATTAACTATAAGGGCTCTATCCTGAGCCCTCTTCTTTTTTCATTTTATACTACTTTACTTGGTAATTTCATCACTTCTCATGAGTTTAATTATTATTTCTCTGCTGATGATTCTCAAAGCTATCTATCTAATCTTAACCTCCCAGTGAATGTCTAATCTCACATCTCTAACTGTCTTGGAGACATCTTGAACTGTATGTTCAATAGACATCTTAAATATAACATGTCCAAAATTGAACTCATCTTTCTCCCTGAAGTCTCTCCAATCCCAAACTTCCATATTATTGTCAAGGATACCACTATTATTCTAGTATTACGTGACAGGTGAAATCAGAAATAACTAAGGAAAGAAAAGCACAGGTTTCCAAGCATATTTATTTATTAACAATGCATGCCAATTTCATAACAAAATGGGACAAAGCCTTCTCAGCTTAGCACTGGACCCCAAATATAGGGGAGACAGATTTTTCTGCATTAAAAGAAAATAGCTAATGGGATATAAGATTAGATAATCTGATTTCAAGTTGGAGGAAGAATTAGGGACTTTCTAAATTGGGAGGGGGAGAACAAACAGGTGCAATTGCTTGAAATCAGAAAAAGAGATATCCCATCCCCCCTCAAGTATCTGCATTCAATCAAAAGAAGACAGAAATAATAACTGATTGACTAATACATGGCCAGTTTTTCAGATAAAACATATGGGTTGCTTGAGATGTATAATTGGGAGAAAACTCCTTGAATCAATCTTCAGAGAGATAGTACAGTTTCCCAGCCATGAAAGGCTAGGTTCAAACAATGCAGTAAAGTTTTCTCACACTTTCCATAAATGAATAAAGTTTTCTTACAAGACAGAAATTGGACTAGACCCATAATTGAATAGAAAGAGATCTGAGCTAGATCTAGAATTGAGTCACAAGATGGAGTCTATGTGGCTCAATAAATTTCCACAATTCCCTCACCCTCAGGCTCACAACTTAGTTGTCATCTTTGCTTTCTCATGGTCTCACAATCTCCCTCCATATCCAATCTGTTTTCAAGACCTGTTGATTTCACAAATATGCTTCCTTGTCTCTCTGATATTGCCATCACCCCAGAGCAGGCTTTCATCACCTCATGCTCTGGAATAGCATAATAACCAGCTAGTTAGTCTGCCAGTCACAAGTCTCTCCAAATCGAGTTTATATTCCATACAAGATTAGGAGACATAGTCTCTGACCTCAAAGAGCCATAATGAAGTGAGGGGAAAGTCAAGACAGTCTATGCTATGTGCCAAATGAATGGCATAAACATTAACTACTATTATAGATGAGATTTTCTCATCCAAGAAAGGGCTACTTTAGGCTGGGGCAGTCAAGGAAAACTTCCTAGAAGTGGTGGAATGTGAGCTGGAGTAACCAGTGATATCAGAACCAAGTAGAAACAATCCTTGTGAGTTCATGTTGACCTAGATAATCACAAATTAACATTACCTATGTTGCATTCTTTTTGTTTTTTTTTTTTTGTTAAAAAAATTTCCCAATTAAATTTTAAACTGGTTTTGACATTACTCAGAGTTATATTAGTATCAGTAGTCCTCATATTTGATGCTTCTAGGTTAGACAATTTGTTCTAAAAGTATGGTCTGGAAATCCTTAAGAAAAGGATCCTTTCAAGAGGATCCTATTTTCATAATAACACTAATAACAAAACTATTTTCATAATAAGAGTAAGACTTTAAAATTTCTAATGTGATAAATAATGATAGCTATAACACTTAAATAAAAACTCTTTGGTTGTGGGGAAATCATCATTTATGTTTAAGAGTCTGAAGGGGAGATAAAAAATCTCCTGGATTAGACCTGGATGACTGGAGAGGTTTAGGCAGGATATTATAATTACGGAGGGAGAAAGCATGAGTAAAAGCTTGGGGGTTAGGAATGAGAAAGGTTTGGGGAGAGGTGGAAGAGGAAAGGAATGATGAGGAAACCTGCCGACCTGGTTTAGAGGCTTTGTGCTGGTGAATAATAGATGAGGTTAGTTGATAAGGTTAAATTAAGGAGGTCCTCAAGTGCCAGGTTACAGAGGTGATGAATTGGGATTTCATTTTTGTTTACTGCCATCCTGGACTCACAAACCATTGTCTACCTCCACTTCTCAGGTTCTTTTTTAAAGTTTCAACAAAAACTAAGTTAGGGAAGGAAGCCGAGGAAAGTTAGTTACAACACAGATCCCCACTCCCACTGTTCTTTATGTTGCCTGCTCAGAGCTGAAATAGAAACTGGGACTCCCAATATTTTGATCAGACTATTGACTTTGGTACAGGCCCTGGGCAGATGAGAAAAAAATGTCTTGCTCAGCAGTAGCATAAGCTTCAGCCTACACCTTTTAGGACAGAAAAGGCATCTTCACAACAATGACATTGGCTGGCATTGCATTGGCAGTGGGTAGATGGAAGGGGGGTGGCAATGAGTCTAAGACCTAAATGAATCATCAGTAATCTTTATGCATCAGCATACTCTGGAGTAATCAGTCAGCATTTTCAAAGCACCACTCTATATCAGACACTATTAAAAGCTGGAGATGCAAAGAAAGGTAAAGACATTCCCTTCCCTCAAAGAGTTCACAATTTAATGTGGAAAAAAACAAGGAAACAACTATATACAAAAAAGCTGTGTACAGACTAAATAAGAAACAATTTCTAGAGGGAGGGCAAGAAAATTAAGAGAGGCTGGGAAAGACTTCCTATAGAAAAAATATTTTTACAGTAGGAACTTGAAGCAAGCTAGGAAAGGGAGCTGAGGAGGAAGAAGATTCTAGGTATGAGGAACAGCTAGATAAAATGACCAGAGAACCTGCAAATCTCAATGGGAAGCAAGGATTATTCCAGCTACCCCGCTTGGATAAAGACCTGGGAAGGAGTAAAAATTTAGCCAGTACTGAAAAGAGTGGCAAAAGAGGCTGTATTATCAGAGGAGGGGGAGCCAAATCTTAAACATTACCAAAAGACAGAAAGAATGGGAAAGAAAAAAATTTAAGATGAAGGCAAATTTGTAACCAATGGAACAAATATTGCAGAGCGCACAATAGAAGGGACAAGTAGTTATCTGGTTGAGATTTGGGTGTGGGAAGATTGAGAGGAATGGGAATAAAACATTATGTAGTTGAATATAGGAGAATAGGGTTTGAATGGTGACCTACATATGTTCAGAATCACTTAGATGTGTAAGGTATGACCAGGTATATGTATGTTAATCACTAACTACAAGACATTAAGGAGCCTGGAGACCACACAGGAGCCATAGGCAGCATGAGATGGAAAGTGACTCTCCTCTTTCCCTCAAAGGCTGGAAACCACAGAAGACAGTGTAGGGGTGGAAGTCCCACTTCCCTCCAACTTGCCTTTTCTTCTTCCTTCAGGGGATAAAGGAGTCAGATAGAATGTAGAACATCAACTCTTCTCTTCTCCAGAGATTAGAAATTAGAAGGGCACAGTAAGAGATGGAAGTCTCCTTGTACAGGAGAAAATGGAAATTGTTATAAATCAGGTCATCAAAACCATTTGGTACTGGCTAAGAAATAGTTGATCAGAGGAATAGGTTAGGAACACAGGACAAAATAGTCAATGACTATAATAATCTAGTATTTGACAAACTCAATGACCCCAGTGTTTTGGATAAGAACTCACTATTTGACAAAAAATGCTGGAAAAATTGGAAAATAGTGTGACAGAAACTAGATATTGACCCGCACCTAACACCCTATACTAAGATAAGGTTGAAATTTAGATTTAGGCATAAAGAGTGATATTATAAGCAAATTAGAAGAACAAAAGATAGTTTACCTCTCTAATCTGTGAAGGAAAGAATTTGTGGATAAAGAAAATCCGGAGTACATTATTGAATAAAAAATGGATAATTTTAATTATATTAAGTTAAAAAGGTTATGATAAAGGGTTCATTTCTAAAATATATAGAGAATTGACTCAAATTTATAAGAATACAAACCATTCTTCAATTGATAAATGATCAAAGGATATGAACAATTTTCAGATGAAGAAATTAAAACCATTTCTATGATGTTCTTAGATGTGTAGGGTGTGACCAGATATATGTACCTATGAAAAGGTGCTCTAAATCACTATTGGTCAGAGAAATGCAAATTAAGACAACTATGAGGTACCACTAGACACCTTTCAGATTGGCTAAGATGATAGAAAAAGATAATGACAAATATTGGAAGGGATGTGGAAAAACTGGGACACTAATATATTGTTGATGGAGTTGTGAACTGATTCAATCACTCTGGAAAGCAATTTGAAACTATGCCCAAAGGACTATCAAACTGTGAATATCCTTTGATCCAGCAATGTTTCTATTGGGCTTGTATTCCAAAGAGATCATAAAAGAGGTAAAGGGGCCCACATATACAAACATGTTTGTAGCAGTCCTTTTTGTAGTGGCAAGGAACTGGAAACTGAGTGGATGCCCATCAGCTGGAGAATGGCTGAATAAGTTACAGTATATGAATGTTATGGAATATCATTGTTTTATAAGAAACCATCAGAAGATCTCCAGATCTTCAGAAAGATCTGGAGAGACTTACAGGAACTGATGCTAAGTGAAATGAGCAGAACCAGGTGATCATTATACACAGAAACAGCAAGATTATACAGTGATCAATTCTGATGGACGTGGCTCTCTTCAACAATGAGATGATTCAGGCCAGTTCCAATGTTCTTGTGATGGAGAGAATCATCTGCATCCAGAGAGAGGACAGTAGGAACTGAGTGTGGATCACAATAATATTTTCACTCTTTTTGTTGTTGTTTGCTTGCATTATTTTTCTTTTCAATTTAATTTTTCTTGTGTAGCATGATATTTGTGGAAATATGTGCAGAAGAATTGCATATTTAATATATATTGGATTACTTGCCTTTTAGAGGAGGGGGTGGAGGGAAGAGAGGGAAACATTTTGGAACACAAGGTTTTGCAAGGGTGAATGTTGAAAATTATCCATGCAAAATATGTACACATATATTCAATTTAAGTATTTTAACATAATTAACATGTAGCGGATATCCTGCCATCTAGGGGAGGGGTGGGGACTGGGCGGGGGGAAATTTGTAACAGAAAGCTTTGTAAGGGTTAATGTTGAAGAATTACCCATACATATGTTTTGCAAATAAAAAGTTTTAATAAAAAAAAGCATATAAATTTCAAAAAAAGAGAAAATTATCCATGCATATGTTTTGAAAATAAAAAGTTGTAATTAAAAAAAGAAGGAAAATGGAAATTGTACTGATGCAGATAGAGAACACAAGCCAGTTTTGTGCACAGGTTGCTTATTATTTCTTATCCCTCTGTCTTCTATGCAGACATACCTGCCCAGGTTCTGCTTCACCCTCACCCCCATCATATACTAGTAGATTTTATAAAGCATTTTTCTCTAGCAATTGGGGTGCCCTTCATCATATTAATTGCTTGCCTACTGAACGTATTTGCATTACCCAATAAAGTGGCAAAGATAACTCATGTTACGACTTGAAGATTTGTCTTTGGTGCCTCCTGACCTCCCCATTTTAAATTTGTACTGCCTCCCAGTCCCAGTGCACTCATATTCTTCCCTACCTTTAACCTATCAAATTTTGCTCACAGATCCTTCATTCACCTTTAAGTGCTAATGACTAAAAACATTTAAACCATCATCTTTTTTGAGGGTAAATGCATTCTAATAGGGTTTCAAGTCTTCAGCTATAGAGATTAAGCTCTGATGGTGAGATCTGGGGCATCAGACAGTGAAGGGGTCACTTCTGAAGTAATATCATGTAGGAAGCTAAATTTTAACCCTTACTCTAAGAATTTTTATCATCTCATCCAGGGTTTCAGAGGAAATAAAGTGGTAATGAAAGGAGTAAACAATTTCTAGGGAAAACTTTTCTTTTCTCCTTCTTTTTGGACCCAGGAAATGCTCTTGATGTTGAAAACAAAGCCACAAAAGGGAAATAGAGATAATAAATCTTCAGGTAAATCAGAATTTTTTTTGCCTGGTTCCCGACCTTAGCTGTGAGGGAATGAAATACAAACTTTAGTATAAATATAAACCAACAATAAACTTTAGAAGTGTTTGGAAATAGATGGGGTAGGCTGGGGGAGGATACGTGATCCTTAAAGAAGAAGGGAACCTTCTCTGCTTGAGATGTTTTGGATGATTTTGCAGTTAGAGTAAAGCAGACTTTTCTGGTTTTTCCCCCTCCAAAGGAACCCAAGATTAATCTGAGACATTCCCTATGGAAACCCGGGATTAAGTTAAGTGATCCCCAATATGTCTATTGAGTCTGGAACTAGGAGTACACTGTAGCTATCATCAAAGATGCCCTTCCCCTTTCTTTCCCACTTCCCAAGCTGCTTGAGTACTTACAGGGGTTGTCTAGGATGGGAGTTGGCCACTTTATTCCTTCCAAAGAGATAAAGGACTTCTAGATAGTACCAGCTGCCTTGCCACTGCCTCCTATGTCCCTCCAATTCTCACAAAAATGCACTGTCATCAAACCTAATGATATAACCAGAGAATTCCTGGTCTTGCCATCTGCCCACAATTATATCCTTAGTACTGCTAGGCCTTTCCATCTATCCTGAAACTGTATTTTCTTTTATATATAATGTCCTCTAAGTTGAATATGAATTCCTTGAGAATAGGTACTTTCTCATTTTTTCTATTTATAGTCCCAGAACTTAGCTTAGTGTTTGGCATAAAGTAGATGCTTAATAAATGCTTTTTCATCCATTCATTTATTATGTACCCTCTCGATCCTCTAGCAAACTAGGGGATTAAAAAGTGATTGCCTCTTAAGGGGGCCTTGGTTTTAACCCTATATCTAACTGCATTATATTTATTTTTATATCAATTCTGTTTGTGTATGCATATATGTGGGTGTATATGTGGGTATATACACATATGTATGTACGTAAATTTGTTGTTCAGTCATTTTAGGTGTTTTAGGACTCTTTGTGATCCCATTTGGGGTTTTCTTGGTAAAGATACTGGAGTGTGGTTTGCCATTTCCTTCGCCAGATCATTTTATAGTTAAGGAAATTCAGGCAAACATGGTTAAGTGACTCACCTAGGTCACATTTGAACTCTAGTCTTCCTGACTTCAGGTCTGGGACTCAATCCCCTGAGTCACTTAGCTGCCTCTGTATGTATTTAAGTGTGTGTGTGTGTGTGTGTGTGTGTTTATATACAAATTTATATAGTGTACATGTATATACATGCATGCACATGTGCACAAATACACACACTCCTTGTCTCTCCTATTTGAATATAAACTCCACGAGAGATATATTGTTTCACATTTTGTATCCCTAGATTAGCAAGGTTGTATCTGGCACATATTATGTACTAGTACATGATAGTTAAATATTTGTTGGATTTAATCTACCATTCTCAGCCTGGAACCTTGTATTGCTGTGCTCTGGACCACTCACAAAGTTTTCACAAGTCATGGGATTGCAAAGATTTCTCTCTGCTTATAGCTCTGTCTTACCCTTATCTACATCTTTGCTCAAAGTCCCGTTTCCAATACCCATCCCTTGATGGCTCCAGTCAATAATGGTGTCTTTTTTTGGTGAACACACGTAGTGCTGGTGATCTGGAGCGGTGGTCTGGTTTTTGATATCTGTGTATTGTCTTGAACTCTATTTTAACTTAGGGTGTTAGAGTTGGAAGAGACCTCGGAGACTGTTTAGTCCTGTCCCTTTCTTCTACAGAGGAAGAACCTCTAGGTTAGGGGAGATGGAAATGGCTCAAAGCCATACAGCTAGCAAGAGACAGAGACACAATTCAAACCCAGGTGTGCTGACTCTGAATTAGTATCCTACCCACTATACGTACTTGTAATCAGGGATAAGTATCATAGGCTTACCTAGAGACACGATGGCAAACCTTTTTGCCCAGCTGCAATGGTGCTAACTTCCCTAAAGAGAAATGGGGAAATCAATAACGAAGTGCCGCATGTCACCATCCTGTCCAAGCACGTCTATAACTAGAACCTGAGTTTTCTGAATCTCCCATAAGTGCTTTTTCCCTTTCTACCCAGGGTCTATGTCCTTGTCATCCCAACTACTGTGCAAGTACTTCCAACCTCATGCTAGTGCTTCATGAGTGACAGTCTAATTATGAAATATTGCTGAATGATTATGTGATTTTGCTGGCCCCCAAATACTTACACTGTCCCTATTTACATTCCACACATTATTTGCTTGCTAAGAAATCATATGCATCGGAACAAAACAAATGCAACTAAAATAAGGAAAACTTTTGATTAGGAAAAAAAATTGATCCTTGCATCAAGTACCTTTGGCAAAATACTTGAGATCCAAAAGACACAGAGAACAGAAATATCAGAAATAACAGAAATTGGAGAGCCATTCTCCAATAGTAAATCACGGGATATGAACAGTTCTCAAAAGCTATTAACAACTTTATGAAAGATCACTCCAAATCACTAGTAATAAGAAAAATGTTGAATCCTTGGTTTTTCATGAGTCTTTTCCTGATCCCACCAGTTGTTACTATTATTCTCAGCTAAAATTCTGTGGGTTGATTTTGAAAATTTTTTAACATTTATTTACCTTTCTATATATTGTATTTTTCTACCAGAATACAAGCTTTTGGAAAACAGGAATTATTTCTTTTTTTGTCTTTGTGTTCTTAAGGCCGTATGTTGAGTAGGCCCTTAAATAAATAGTTATCCTTCTCTTCCAGTTGTTTGTTTTTTGAAGAGGCTTTTGGGGTTAAGTGACTTGTCCAGGGTCACACAGTTAGTATTAAATGTCTGAGAACAATTTGAACTCAGGTCCTGTGCTCTATCCACTGTACCATCTAAATGTCCTTAAGAAATACTTATTGAACTGAACTGAATTCAACTTCAAACTTGAAGGCCTTGAATAGCAAGTGGTCTTCTCTTTGTGTGCTTTATTTTCTCCTCTGCAGCTAGGTAACACAGGAGTTAGGAAAACCTGAGTTCAAATCCAGCCTTAGATACTTAATAGCTTGTGATGCTGGGCAACTCATTTACTCTCTCCAGTTTTTGCATTTGCTAAAGGAAGAAGTGGAAATGACACTCCTCTCCCCTCCAAAAAAGAGGTAAAAAAGCAGATTAGACAAAATGTATATGGAAGAAATCTGTGCCAGAGGCAAGCCAATCTGTGGAGAGACTGGAAAATCAATTCCCAAGATAGCTGAAAGAAAAGATTCCCAAGCCACAGGAAAAAAAAATCAGACTTATTACCTTAAAAGGTGACAAGAGAAAAATCAATAATCATTGACCTAAATGCTTATTTTTCTATCTCTTAAAAACTTTCGTGAGAATAATCTAAACCTTATTCAGGAAATCCCTGATGAAGATATAAGAAGTGGACAGGCTTTTGTGAACAATATTTTTTAACAGGGATGTCAAACTCAAATAGAAAGGTATCCCTTCAGGCTGATTGTTAATTTATTGTTGTTCAGAAATTGAGTCTTCACTGATTCTTCATGACACCATTTGAGGTTTTCTTGGCAAAGATTCTAGAGTGGTTTGCCATTTCCTTTCTAGATCATTTTACAGATGAAGAAACTGAGACAAACAGAATTAAATGATTTGTGAGTCATACAACTAGTACATGTCTAAGGCTGGATTTGATCTCAGGCAGGTCTTCTTGATTCCAAGGTTATAAATTACACTGCTCCATCTCTCTGCCCTTGAATATTGATTTAGAAAACCACAAATGAACATTATTTATGTTAAATTGTAATTTTATTTGCTTTGTTAAAGACTTCCTAATTACATTTTTATCTGATTCCAACCTCACTCAAGAATTTTGAGGCAGCTGGCCAACATCTGACACCTCTGTTCCACAACAGGTCAGATATTTAGTCATGTTGTAAACATACGTGAGATCTCTTTGTTTCTTAGTTTGTTGACAATTTTAAAAGTATTGATGCCCCCTTAAGAGTTCTTTTCCAAAAATAGTTCCCTGATTCTTATGTCAATACAAAAGTCCTTGAAAGATATATCAACAGAGAAAGTTTTGCTTGACGATCTTTTAATAATTACCAAATGACACATAAAACAGAGAAAGAGGCTCACTGTTGTTGTTGTTGTTGTTTTTACCACCACCATACAGGATGTCCATCAGAATCAAAATTTAAGAGGGTCTCCCTATTGATAGTGAGGTCCCCCAGATGTCTCTGTCTAAAGATGTTACTGTGTTGATTATACCAAACAGATCTGTTTAACAACCCCAGGCTTTTCCCTGAAAGAAAGGGCTACATCTATCTATCTCCCCACAATGTCAAGAGAGTAACAAGTCCTCTGTATGTTAGATGACTCTTACGTAGTAGATTTTACATGAAGATAGGGCTTGTGACCTCCCTACTAAAGGAAGCACTCCCATGCACAAGGTTGCATGCATTGAAATATTGGCGTGAGCTCATGCATCCTATGTCACTGTGTACCAAAGGTTCACAGTGACATTCATCATCCAATCCAGGGGCCACTTCTCCCCATTCTATTGTTCCTTCAGAGGGGAGGGTTCTCTTTTCAGCTGTATGTGAAAGCCCTTGGAACCCTTGAGATTTGTTCTCTCCCTAGGCCCAGCTGGGAATTCAGGTGGCATCCAATTGGATATATTTGTCACTTTCAATGGATTCTCCAGTTTTCCTCCTTTTTAATTTGTGATTTATTGATATTTGTTTGCTTTTAGAATTCTGGAAGTCTGGTTGTACCCTTCTGTGTAGTGCATTGCACTGTTCCCCTCCCATCCACCCCCCTCCTTCCCACCCAGCCACTTTTATTAGGGTGGCAGTGGAAATCTGTTATTTGGTTTTGTTCTCCATCTGTCTTAAACTTGGTGTTGTCGTACTTGATGTTATACTGTTTAAAAATAAAGTTGAAAAAGCAACAAGCAAAAGATGACAGTCTGGCAAAAACAGCAGCTGTTATCCATAAGGCAAAAGAGAAAAATATCCCCCAACTATGTTCCTATATATACAATATTATATATGTATATATGTGATATATATATTTATTTATACAGTATCTCAAAAGTCTTAATACTTTAAGAGCTTAAAACTGACAGCTTCACATTTCACTAAGACTTTGGGGACTATAGTCACATGTACACACATGTGTATGCATGTATATATACATGTATATATGGGTATGTGTATATATGCATGTATATATACATGTGTATATGGGTATGCTCTGTGTATTTTATTGTTTATGTAAATATATGCAATATATATGTGCTGTACATATAATTATAATGTGTATTTATATGCATATATAATTATATGTGTGCACTTATACATATAATTTTATGTATAGATTGTATACATACATAGTATATTATACATGTGATACATGGTTATAGACATATACATGTATACACAAAATATGTGTGCACATGTTTATGTGTCTGTTTATATATGTATATGTGAAGACATATATCACAAGTTGAGTAAGACTTTTGAATACATACTTCCAGCCAGTATACCTCAGAGGTAACATCTCGACCCAGATCTTTCTATAACTCCTTAAAAACTCCATCCTTATAGCTTCATCCTTAAAACCAAGCTACTTACATATACACACATGCTCCCATACACATGCACACATACATAGATAGATAAATACAGTCCAAATACAAACCCCTTTGTTTGGTATTCAAAGTTCTTCCAAACCTGGCTCCACCCTGCTTTTTTTCAACCTTTGTATTCTTCTATGTCCCATATTCTACAGTTCAGCCAAAATGGCCTTCTTGATTCCTCACACATGCTATTCCATCTCCCATCTCCACATCTTTGTACAGACTGAGCTTCCTACCTGGAATTCACTTTTTCCTTACCTCTGCCTCCTTGAATCCCTGTTTTCTGACAAAATGGAGCTGTCCATGTCTTGGGTTCAACAGTTGCTAACCATGGGGCTGTTTGTCTCTTCCCATCTTAGAGAAGTAGATGACCAAAGAGAGGGATTTTGAATGCAATCCCTAACTTGGTTGTTCAAACTTGGAAGGTCTGAGGATGATTCTTGTGCTATCAGTCATTTGGAATTAGTTAAAGCAAAGCAGTCCATTGATTTATTCAGTTCAGAACCAGAACAAAAGATAGACTGGAGGGCAGCTTCTTAGGGCACAACACCTAGGGTATGGGTATACCAAGAAATACTTGTGTATTTTATAATTCTTTTTTATTAATACACATTTAAATATCTAGAATGTTAAAGGGAGGGCTCAATCTCTTGCATGGATAGTTACAATTTCTTAGTAGTTTAAGTCACAGGAAATGTGTCTGAGTGTTCTCCCTTTCCAACCTGAGAGAGTAGAAGCCAATAAGAGGAATTTTGAATACTATTCTTTGACTTGTTTTTTCTAATGGCTCTCTGGAGGATTTTAGGATAGTGCTATATACACAAAGACAAAATGTTACATTTATAAATAAAATAGCCAGGTCATGGTGAAGAGGAATATGCTTCACTTTAAACAATAGATGGAGTTTTAGTTAAAGCCAAAAGAATGTTGGATTTGGAGGCAGAGGACCTAAGTTCAGATTCTAACTCTGACACTACCTTTGTGACCTTGGACAAATCTAAGTACTATCTGCCTCAGTTTCCTCATTTGTAAAATGAGGATATTAATAAAAACTATTGCCTGAGGTTGTCATGAGAAAAAAATGAGGTAATATTTGTAAATCTTGAAGTGCTATATAAATGCTAATTATTAATATAATTCTTATTAAATATAAGGGAGGATGTAATAAAATGTAACATATATATGTTAGTGTTGTTTATTCATTTCCTTTGAGATTGTATCTCATCCTATCATTTTCCCCTGTTGCTGGGGAGTGAAGCAAAGAATTCATTCAAAAGCCTTTATTTACAGAGACAGCTAAGTGGGCAGTGGATAGAGCACTGAGCTTGGAATCAGGAAAATTCATCATCTTGAGTTTAAACCTGGCCTCAGACACTGACTATTTGGGTGACCCTGGGTGATTCATTTGAACCTGTTTGCCTCAGTTAACTGGAGAAGGAAATAGTAAACTACTCCAATATCTTTGCAAGAAAACTCCAAATGGGGTCACAAATGATGTGCTTTAGATAAATAAGATACAAGTACCTAGAAAACTGTAATTTCTAACCGAGGTTTTCTCTTCTTCACCATAGTTGAAATATCCTCCTACCCTGCCCCTACCTGTCCCAAGCTAGAAAAAAAAGGACTCTCCATAACAACCCTGAATGTAATAATTAATAATAAGGCACATAAAAATGTGTGATTTTGTGCCCCTTTTTAAAATCATCTTCCAAGAGATGAAATAACAATTTTGACTTTAGTTGGATTAGTAAAGAGAACAGTCTGAGTGTCATAGAAATGTTAGGGAGAACAGAAAGTAGGAGTTCAAGGCTGGGAAGAGATAGTAAGTCTTTTTTATTCTGGGAGAAGGACATCCAGATTGGGCAAGCAATATGTTCCCTGAATTTGTTGAGAATGCTGCCAGTGGAAATGTAAGGAAACCTACTTCAGGGTGAAGCACGCTCCTGAGCACCAGAACATCACTGGGCTATATTGCCTAAATGAGGCTAACTTGATGAATCTAAAAATAATATTAGAAAGGAAAATGGCTTCCATAACCCAGTGAGAGTCATTGCCACAGGAAGAAAAAAGCAGCTAGGAAGATTAGCAGACAACTGACTGCCCACCTACTCTGCCCATCCTAAAATTACACAATTCTATGAGGGCAGAGGGGTTCTATGTATCTGAAACTTGTGGGACCTCTTTGGGAAGTTAGCGCTATTTATTTGAAAAATCCATCTATAAGTCAATTAATCATTTATTAAGCACTTACTATATGCCAGGCACTATGCTAAGTGCTAGGGATATAAAAAGAAGCAAAAGACAATTTCTCTCCCCAAGAAGCTTATAGTCTAATGGGGAAGACAACAAATAAACAA
The DNA here is from genome assembly GCA_023553655.1 of Myrmecobius fasciatus. Taxonomy (NCBI): domain Eukaryota; kingdom Metazoa; phylum Chordata; class Mammalia; order Dasyuromorphia; family Myrmecobiidae; genus Myrmecobius; species Myrmecobius fasciatus. The sequence continues at coordinate 227,343 of JAJPUD010002056.1, read as the reverse complement.
TATACAAACAAGATATGTACAAGATAAACAGGAAATAATTTTCTGAGGGAAGGCACTAGAATTAAGAGGGGTTAGTTAGGAAAGACTTCCTGTAGAGAGTGGGATTTTAGTTGCATCTTAAGGATGTCAGGGTGGTCAGAAGTCTGAGCTGAAATGAGGGAGGAAAAGCCTAGAGTCAAAAGATGAAGTGTTTTGGTTGGCCAGTAGGACAGTGATTAATTTGTAGAGTCATATAATCATATAATCAAATAAACATGAAATACAGTCAGGATCCTTAAAAGCCATCATTTATAATCTGCAACCCAATACAGCATTTTTCTCTGCATCATTCCTGATGCTCATTTAGCCTCTGCTTGAATCCACCAAGTGATGAGGAACTCATTATCAGTTAAGATACCCTATCTCACTCTTGGTAACTGTAATTGTTGGAAAGTTGTTTCTTATATCAAACTGAAATCTAGCTTCTTCAACTGAATGGGCACCAATTGAGTGCTCTGAGCTAGGACTCTGGGGAATATCATAATAATAATAGTAGTAGCTAGCATTTTTATGGCCTCAAACACTTACTAGCTATGTGAACATGAACAAGTCATTTATCCTATTTGCCTCAGTTTCCTCATTTGTAAAATGAGTTGGAGAAGAAAATGATAAACCACTCTAGAATCTTTGCCAAGAAAACTTCAAATGGTTTTATGAAGAGTTGGACAGAACTAAAAAACAACTATAAAACAGTAAGGACAAGAACTATCTTTTGCCCTTCTTTGTGCCCCTGGAATTCAGTGCCTCGACATAGTAGGTACTTAATAAATATTTATTGACTGACTAAATGATTGAAAGGTCTTAGTATCAGGCACTGACAGAAATAAAGCTTTACAGAAACAACAGCTTTGCACTGTAAATGATTGCTAGAAGTCCATTTCCTGACTGAGTAGTATTTTTCCAGCTCTGGCACTGAGTTTAATATTATATTTACTTTGACACTTTCTAAAGAGATTTCACTTAGCTGCTTCATGTTAATATGACAGATCACTTTTACAAATGCCAGTCACTTTGCACCATTGTTCAAGGCCTTGTGGCAGAATAAAGGGACTTGGGAATTTGGCTCCTAGCATTCTATTCTTTTGTCAGTCAACACTGGCTGTAAGACAGCAGGGAAGTAAGCCTTAGCCTCAGTTTCCCCACATGCCAATTAGGACAAACAGGCTGGTATTATGGAAATCATGCTTTCCTCAAACTCAAATGGACTTTGGTCTGAAACCTTGCTCTGCTACGTTTCCTCATCTGTATGATATACTTTTAAGGTCCCTTCTTGCTCTAAATTTTATAATCCAGTTTTAAGAATATAGTAAAATTTTTCTGGCAGAGATTGGATTTTTCTTTCAGTATGTCTGCTGACAGGGCTGATGCTAAAATGACAGTGGTTCAGCTCCCTTTGGGATAGTATGATGCCTAGATGTTGATAGTGATGAGCAGGGATAAAAGCTTTGAGGAAAAAGCAATAAGAGAGAAGTTCTGTCTAAGTATCTGTATGTGACACTGAGAGTTATCCAGATGCTACTCACTGATACCTCTGGAAGTAGAATCTCTGGAAATGGAACTCCCTTTGACAAAGTTGACCAAGGAGAGCATGGTGTGAACAATGCAGAAATTCTACTTTCCTTATGTATGTAACCATCTTTTCTGGGGTCAGATTTTCTACACAGACTCTCAAGGTTCCAGGGATGCCTGAGATGCTTGAGGGGTGTTTCATCTACCATTGCCTTGAGTCTCTATGGTCTGTATTCTCTCCATTTATGAGGCACCAGTGACTAGTACCACAGCTCCATTTTAGTTAATATTAATTTGGTTTTGGGGGGGAGGCAATCAGGGTTAAATGACTTGTTCAGGGTATTTGAACTCATCCCCTCCTGATACAGGATTGGTGGTTCTATTCACTGCGCCATCTAGTAGCCCTTATTGGAATATTTCAAATTTTGGTTTTGAAACTAGATAGGATAGAATAAATAGGTATACTATGACAGATACCTATGCACACACACACACACCACATCACCAATTAATATTGGATTAGAGGCAACAAATGAAAAAAATAAAATAGTGGCACTGGATCATGTACAGGAATTGACTAGTTGAGGGGTGATCACATTCCAGTAATGTCCTCAACCCCATGTCCTGGAAGTAGGCAAAATACTATCTATGAAAAACTAATGAATGAAAAAGCATTTATTGAGCATATTCTATATATGAAGCCCTGTGCTAAGTATTGGGGAAACAAATACAAAAGACAGTTCTTGAACTCAAAGAGTTCATATTCTAGTGGGAAAACTATACATAATAGATGGTTTCAGCAGCAAATCAGAAGTAAAGATCCAAGGGTCCATGAGGTATTTTAGCAAAGCAAATTATAAAGCCTTTTTTAAATGTCATTTTCACTGATGAAATTATGTCAGCTTATGATGATGAATCATTTGGCAATGCCAAGGGCTTTGAAGATGAGAATTTTCTTTCCTGGGACCTTAGGAGTCATGATTAGCACCCATAATTGTGATTTCCAGGATGCATCTCCACTAGGGATTGCTTCCTTGAGTTCATGACTTTGGGGGCCAGATTGAAAGCAGCACAGTGCAGCATTTTCGGGCTTATCTTTCTATTGGTCAGTATTTGGTGTTGGGGGTAGTGAGGAAAGTGGGCTTCCTCTCCGCAGAGACTGGGTTCAGGTCCTGGAATTTCTCCATCATTATCTCCTTCCAGTGATAATGGAGGTAGTGGTGATGATTTAATTAATGTGGCACATGCTACCTTTGTCTCTCCTTCAGAGAGACTTGCTGCTCCCACATCATGTTCACCCCTGACTGAGCAGAAGACTTTTCCAGAAGAAGTAAGAGTGGCTCACTCATAAGCCAAGAGGCCTGAGGAATCATAAATCATTTTGCCTGGAAAGGAAAGTGGGAAGTAGTACTCTTCTTCAGGTGTGGGGGAGAAGGAATGATAAAATCATAGGGACCTCCAAGGTGATCTGATCAAACCCATACCTGAATAATAATCCTTTTCTTCTCTTCTTAACATCTTAACTAGTGATTATCCAGCCTTTTTCTGAAGACCTCAAATAGTCAGTCAATAAGCATTTATGAAGCATTGATTATATGCCAGGTATTGTGCTAAGCAATAATGATACAAAGCAAAAACCTCCTTCAGGGAGCTTATGGTCTAATGGGGAAGAGAAGGAGAAATTCAAGAATAATGACCATTCATGGCTAGCTGTGAAGCTCGCTCTCTCTCTCTCTCTCTCTCTCTCTCTCTCTCTCTCTCTCTCTCTCTCTTTCTCTCTCTCTCTCTCTCTCTCTCTCTCTCTCTGTGTATGTGTGTGTGTGTGTAGGATTGGATAAAGGGGTAGCCCATTCTACTTACAGATTTCTCTTATTGTCTGGCTGCAACTCTGCAGTGAATCTAAATCCTTCTCTCTGCAGTTCCTGTCCTTTGCTAGGAGTTCTGACCTCTGAGGATGAGAAAGATCAATTCTTCCATAAGTCAACCCTTCAAATATTTGAGTATGATCATAATGCTCCTGCTTTGTCTGCTTTTTGAGAGCTAAATATCCCCACCTCCTTCAACTTTTCCTTGTAATTGTGTGGTTTTGAATCTCATTTTGATAACTGTTCCATGGTCACATTTCAGTTTGTCAGTATTCTTCAAAAAGGAGGGGGAAGAAAATGGAGGTTGGCAAACCAGTCAGGAGACTATTCAAACAGTCAATTCCCTTCAAAACTTAGCTCAGCAAATAATTATTAAGTACAAACTATATTCAAACTACCCCCAAAGAGAACAAGAAAGAAAGAGGAAAAGGACCATATGTACAGAAATATTTATAGCAGCTCTTTTTTGTTATATAGCAAAGAACTGGAAATTAAGGGGATGCCCATCAATTGAAGAATGGCTGAACAAATTATGCTTTGTGAAATGAAGGCAATACTATTGCACCAAAGAAATAAAAGGGATAGTCTCAAAGAAACCTGGAAATTCTTACAAAATTAAACGAGGAGAAAAATTTGTAGGATAACCACAATATTATAAAGAAAAGTAACCTTGAAAGACTTGAAGAGCACTGAAAAACACAGTGAATGACCATTATTCCAAAGGACTAGAGAAGAAGCCTCTTACACACTGCCATTACACAAGTAATGGACTCGGAATGTGAAGAAGACATGCATTTTCAAGTACGGCCAATATGAGGATTTGTTTTGCTTGATTAGGTATATTTGTTGGAAGAAGGGAGGGAAGGAAGAAGGGAGGAAGAGAAGGAAGGAAGGGAGGAAGAGGAGGGATAAAGGAAGGAAGGAAGGGAGAGAGGGAGGAAGGAAAGAAGGAAGCAAGGAAGGAAGGAAGGAAGGAAGGAAGGAAGGAAGGAAGGGAGAGAGGGAGGGAAGGAGGAAAGGAGAGAGGGAAGAAGGGAGGAAAGGAGGAAGTAAGAAAGGGAAAGAGAGAGGGAGGAAAGAAGGGGAAAAGGGAGGGGGAGGGAGGCAAAAAAGAAAAGAGAAAAGAAAGAAAGAAAAAAGGAAAGAAGGAAAGAGAAAAAGAAAGGAGAAAAGGAAGAGACAGAGAGGGGAGGGAGAAAAAAGAGAATAAAGATGATCACTGAGTCATTTTTAAAGAAACACACAGAAGAAAATGGAAGGAAGGAAAGAAAAAATCACATAGCAGCAGTAGAGTTTTGAAAATTAAATTGGATTTATTATATATTTTAAAAGAAAAGCAAACTGTACTTAACAGATTCATAGTTTCACATATAATCATTCCTTTTTTCCATTCTATTTTGTTTATTTTTGCTTTTTAAGTTCAGAATAAAAAATGTTCTTAAAGCTCATGCTAGGTGCTGAGTACATGAAGATGAAATGGGATGCAATTGCTGCTCTCAAAGAGGTTATAAACTAGAAGGTAAGATAAGACATATACACATACACATACACTACAGTACATTAGAGAATCAGTGCAAAGCAGAGCCTTACACAAAATGCTGTGGAAAAACTCAAACAGAGGGAGATCACATCCAGCTGGCTAGAAGATTTCATGAGGAATTTGACCTGAGCTGAAGAAGGCAAAATTTCATCAAGACGAGATGGGGGGGGGGGGAAGAGGAGATGGGAGATGGAAGGGAACAAAGATGTCATGTTTATCCCATCTGAGGCACTGAAACAGAAGGAAAAAGGTGGGAATTATCAATATAAGAATAGGAACCATAGGTTAGTTCCATTTGACTGTAGTACAGGGTAACTGAAGAGGAACAAGTGTGAGATAAAGTTGAGTATTAGAACCTGTTTTGGAAGGCCTTAAATTCCAAAATAAGTAGTTTCCATTTCATTTAGAAAATGGCAGGGGGCAGGTATGACATACATTAGGAAAATTATGAAAGCAGGATGTGGAGGAAGGGATTGGAGGAAGAAGAAATGGGAGACCAGTTGGGGAGTGAAATAATAGTTCAGTGAGAGGTTATGAAGGGCTTGAACTAAGGCACTGGGAAGCAACTGTTAGGATGAGGATGGAGAGGAAGCATGTTTTATTTAATTTTTTTTATTCCCCTAATGCCTTGAACTCATTAGGTCCTTAATCTCAGCAGGTTAGAACAATGACCTAAATTGAACAGAACTACACAGGTCAGGATATAAAACACAGTAGGATAACAGTTCCTGTGAACAAGACCCAGGAGTTTTAAAATTGAGTCCTCTCCTCTCCTCTGCCCTCCTCTCCTCCATTTAAAGTGTCTATCAGATTCATGTACTAATGGACTGGCTCAGTGGATTATATATATAACCATATTCCATAGCCTGGGCAATAGTCAAGCTTTTTCCACTTGTTTTTTTCATGTGTGAGATGGTTAGGAGGAATTATTTTAAGTGGATGAGGCTCTCATTTAGAATGATCTGTATTATTCCAGGGTTTGATGCAAGGGTTTGATGTAGGTGACACAGTGGATAGAGTGCTAGGCAACTCATGTTTCTGACTTCAAATCCAGTCTCAGACATTTATTAGCTGTGTGACCCTGGACAAGTCACTTAACCCTGTTTGCTTCAGTTTCTCATCTCTAAAACAAGTATGAGAAGGAAATGGCAAATCACTCCAGTATTTCTGCTAAGAAAACTCCAAATGGGGTCATGAAGAGTCAGACAAGACTGAAAAATTACTGAATTGATGCAAAAAGCATTATATGAATGAATAGTATGGCAAAACACCCGCAAAAATGAATGTTTTTTTAGGCTATGATAAGGACAATACTGTTTCTAGAATAAAGACACCACTAATCCTGCTCTTTGGTAATATCATGAAGATATATCAGGAATATTCTCCTCACTTCTAAGTGTAACCTTTTGGGAAGGACCTTGATAAGTTAAAAGTGCCTCCAAAATAAGGCAACCAGGATAACAAGAGGATATGTTCCATATGAAGATCTGCTTAGATAGAAGAAAGAGGGCTAGATAAGAGGAATCACAAGCTTCTATCACTATTTTCAAGAATTTAAAGGGCTGGTATATGGAGGAATGATTCCAGTTGTTTTACTTGGTCTAGAGAGTAGAAATCTACTTTAATTGGAAACAGAAAGGTTGTATGCTAACAAAATAGAACTAGCAATTCAGGAATGACTCCTCAAATTTCTTCTAGTACTTTGGACCTAAACTTTACACTTACTATATTATATCTTTAATTATGGTCATCTGTAAACATGTCTTATCCCTACTCTTAGATTGGGAGCTACTAATCCTTAACCAAACAAAGGTAGAGGAGATTTTAAAAGATAAAATAATTTTAATTACATGAAATTGAAAATCTTTTGTACATATAAAAAAATCAATGGAGCTAAGATAAGAAGGAAAGCTGTTGACTGGGGGGGGAATCTTTGTATAAAATATTTCTGATAAGAGTCTGAAATATAAGATCTACAATGAATTAACAAAATGATCTATTTCGCACATACCCTAAGAGCTATTCCCTCATGGTAGATAAGTAGTTGAAGTATATGGACAAACAATTCTCAAAAGCTTTACAAACTCTCAATCACTAAGAAAATTATTCCAAATCACTAGTAACAAGAGTAATACAAATCCAAACCATTCTGAGATTTCAATTTTTATCCAGTACAATGGTGAAGATGATGAAACATATAAATAGCCAATGTTAGAAGGGCTCTGGAAACACAATCACATAAATACACTGTTGATGGAGCTAAGAATTGGCTCAATCATTTTAAAAAGCAATTTTGAATTATGCTAAAAGAAAACTATTCATACAATTTGACTTATATTCTACAGATAAATAATATTTCCCAAATAAAATTCCCACATATATCAATATATTCAAAGCAACTATTGACTGTTTATGGTAGTATAGAACTAGAAACAAAGTAAATGATCATTGATGAGAAAAATGTCAGCAAATTTTGGTTCATGAATGTAATGGGATATTACTGAGCCATAAGAAATAATAGATATAAAGAATTCAGAAAAATCTATGAACTACTGATACAAAGTGAAGTAAGCAGAATCTGTAAAATAACAGCAAAATGATTACATTGCTATAAGTGAAAAAAACCAATAAAACAAACCAGAGTGCTTTGTAAATAAAATATCTAAATTTGGCTCTGCAGTTAGGGACAAGATTTGTTATTTCATTGAAATAGGAAACTCCCAGAGGAAGAAACGTACTCTACCAATACAGGTTTGCACATTTTCTGCAACTTGTTATCCTAGAGAGTTGCAAAGTGCTCTATTGAGAAGTTACATGACTTTCCCAAAGTCACCAAGCCAGTATGCTCATTGTTAATCCAGGTCTTCTGCTTAGAGACCAGATCTCTAATATAGTACAGAGCTCAGAAAATTCACCTTCCTACCTTTATTGGAGAGGTGAAACTATGGCTTTGGAATATAAAATATATTATCAGGCAACAGTATGTTAGCCGATATTGCAGAACTGTTTTTTTCCCCCAAAAAATTCTTTTTCATAAGGAAAGCATTAAGAAATAAAGGTGATATAAAACAAAAATTATGTAAATAGTAAGTTCCTGCATATTAGGAATATTTTTTTCTTCTTTATCTCCTCAGTGTCTAGCACAGTGCTTTTCATATAAGAGATACTTTAATTTCCACAATTTGAATTTGTTATGGTGCAGAGTCAAAATTCAATTCAGTTCAATTCTTCAATTCAACAAACATTTAAAGATCAGAGTTGGCCACATATAAGTATAAAGTAAGCCCTATATGCATCCATCAGCATCCTGACTACGATAGGATATTGGTCCAAAGATGAAGGCCCATACTTCAGCATCCAGAAGTCATGGAAAAATCAATTTGACTAAATATGGATCAGCTATCCAAACATATTCTTATCTATCTTATCAGCATATTACTTGGTCGCCAATTTCGTCTTTGAAAGTCATTTCTATCCGAAGTTTTTCAGATGGAGAAACTGAGGCCTAGAGAGATTATATGTTAGCCAAGGGCATACAGTAAGATACTGATGAACTTAGTTTTAGAACTCATGCCATCTGACACTTTCTACCATACCACAGTGTATAAAAATTGGCACATTTATAAACAGGTCTAAGGCAGAAGAGAAGAATATTTTTCTAAAATTTTATATATATACATATATATTAGATTATATATTTACATAAAATATATAGTACATGTGTATATATTATATATTAGATTATATACTTATATACAATATATAGTATATGTGTATATATTATATAATATACATATACATATTAGATTCAACTGATATACTAGACATTGTGCTGTTAAATTATTTTTCAATTGTTTCCAACTCTGTGACCCCATTTGGGGTTCTCTTGGCCAAGATAATGGAGCGTTTTACCATTTCCTTCTCCATTTCATGTCACAGAAGAGAAAACTAAGACAAATGGGGTTAAGTGACTTGCCCAGGATCACACAGCTTGGAAGTATCTGAAGCCAGATTTCAACCCAAGATAATGATTCCTGACTTCTATGCACTATAGCACCACCTAGTTGCCTCAGTAGATGTACCATTCTTGGAATCAGGAAAACCTAGATTTGAATCCTGACAAGAGTCATTGCAAAGATCAAATGAGAGTATAGCACTTTGTAAACTTTAAAATGATGTCTAAAGGTCAATGACTGTTACTATTGTTCATTGATTCATTCCTCCCTAAGGTTTTACTCAGTATGGTTGGGAGGTAAATGATACCTATGAAGAATTCAGAAAAATCTGATAATCCTAAAGATTATCTTCATGAGTGACTGGTATTTCCCAACCAGTTCTCCAAAGCAAGGAACTCTATGTATTAACAATTTTTATTTGAGCAAATCAGTTCCATTCTCTGGGCCTCAAATTCCTTATTTGTAAAGTGGGAATAATTATATCTGCCTGTTTGTCATGAGTGTCATGAAATTACTTTCTTAAGTCTAGAAAATCAATGAAACAATAAATCAGGTCTTGATTAGTGGCATTTGAGCATTTCTGAGGTGTAAATGCTCACACTGAAAATTTAATAATCAATTTTCACAAGCTTTTTCCAGCTAGCTTGACCATAGCCCTGGATATTTTTAGGAATTCTTAAAGCTTTTGCCAAGCACAGTATAGTTGATAAAGTGCTAGACTAGGAATCAGGAAAGTACTGGATTCAAATCCTGTCTCTGACACTTACTTAGCTATGTGTCTTTTGAGTAGATTAAAGAGGCCATTCTTTGCCTCAATTCTTATTTAGCCTTAATGGTTAAATGGTTGTGATTCAGTCATACTGAGACCTGTTGAAGACCTTAGCTTAAAAGACCAAGGTCTCCCACTGCATCCAGGGCCATCTCCAGTCTTGATCTATATCTGGCCACTGGACCCAGATGGCTCAGGAGGGGAAAGTGAGGCAGGGGACCTTGCATGGTTCACCCTAACTTCAATCCCATTCACTAACATCTCATGACATCACCTTCCTAATGTCCTGGCCCTCTGAGATGAAGGAGAAACAAGTTGTGTAATCATAGGCAAGCTACTTAACTTTTCTCAGGATCAATTCGTAAAATGGGAATATTAATGTTGATAGCATCTATATCCTAGGGTTGGTGTGAATTATGAGAGGCTGCTTTGCAAATTCTAAAGGACCACATAAAATAATGATTATTATTAAGGACAATTCGTCAATTGTCTGTTATTAAATGAAGCCTTTAGAGAGAATCGGCACCAAGCTAGTCTTAGAGTGACAGAATTGTTCATTCATAGAAACTCATTGTGAAGATTTGCTTAGTTTTTTAGAGGGAAAGGCTGCAATCTGCGTTGCTGGGGAGAGGAGGGATTACACTGAAGCATTCATTCATTCTTTCATTCATTGACCAAACATAAATTGTTTTTACCTTTGTAATATAGTTACTGATTGCTATTTAGCAACAAGTGGGCACGAAGAAAATTGTCTTCACACGCCTCCCCATGACAAAACACTCGAGCTTTCTCAACTCAGCACCCTGGATTCCTGCTCCGGACAAACTCTTACTAAGCACTCAACCTAATAACGCACTTATACACGGGACAGGAGCCTATCATTCAATTCATTAAACATTTATTAAACACCTAGAGAAGTAAAGGTCTTGGAAGGAGGACATAGCCTATATGGGCTTTTAGGAGAAAATGATGTGACTCCTTCAAACTGGAGGGTTCACTATAGAAAGACAGCAAGAAAACTAGTCAAGTTTAAAACTAGTAAGGTAAAAAATGGAGGAGCTGAAAGCCCAGATTCCCATGGAATTAAAACAGCAGTCAACCACATCTTGCCATAACATCCTCTGGGCCAAGCCTCAGTGCCTCAGCCACTAAAAAAAAAAAAAAAAAAAAAATCAGCATGACCCAATGAACTAATAACTACAAGTGATTAATATGCTGGCCCCTGCACAAAGGAAATTCTCTGGTCCACAAGAGGAAAAGCTGAGTGAATAGTGTGAGGAACGTTTTGCCAGAATCTGCAGGGAGGGGACAGAGATGCCTGGAAGTTGGGTAGGGTGGGGTAGGCAGAAAAGGAGTCAGCCTACGGCCTACTTGGTGCCATTTCCAGAGAGCTGGTTAAGTCTTGGACCCCTCCCTCCAATTCCTTTTCCCCACCCTACTGGATAATTCAGGAAATACATCAATTAGAGGTTTAATCCTTTGGCTTCAAGTTTTAATTATCATTAAAATGTGACCTGCCCAAGGAGGGGTTGTACTCAGCTAGAATGAGTTTTTCATATTCTTTCCTGAGGGTAGACTTTGATTTGAGTTGGGAGTGGGGAGCTTGTCTGGAAGGGGGGGGGGGGCACTGGAATATTTTGAAAGAGAGGGAAAGTGCAGAACTTGGAGAAAAGGTCCAAGGGCCCATCATCACTCTCCTGGATGAGAGCACTGAGCCAGCTGTGAGGAGAACTGAAAGGTCTGATCCTGATTGTCATTAAGTAGCTGTGTCTTGCTATTATTGCTGGTCTTGGACAAATATATTCCATTCTCTGGCTTCATTTATAAAGTGGAAATAAGGGGCAGCTACAGAGTACAGTGGATAGAGTTTGGGGAGACTGCAAACTCTTCTTCAAATAGATCCTGGATGATCCTGGGCAAATCACTTAACTGTGTATCTCAGTTTCCTCATCTGTAAAATGAGTTGGAGAAGGAAATGGCAAACCATTCTAGTCATCTTTGCCAAGAAAATCTCAGATGGGTTCATGAAGTATCAGACATGACTGAAAAATGACTAACAACTCAAAAAAATGGGAATAATAACATCTTCCTGATTCCAGTAGATTTGTGATCAAAAGAGCCATCCACATCTAGAGAGTGGACTATGGAGACTGAATGTGGATCACAGCATACATTTTCACCTTTCTTATTGATCTTGTTTGCTTGTTTTTTTTTTTTTCTCATTTTTCTCCCTTTTGATCTGATTTTTCTTGTGTAGCATGACATATGTAGAAATATGTTTAGAAGAATTATACATGTTTAACTTATATTAAATTTCTTGCTGTTGGGGAGGGGAGGAGGAAAAAATCTGGAACACAAGATTCTGCAAGGGTGAAGGCTGAAAATTATCTTTGCATGTTTTTTGAAAAACAAAAAGTTATTATTTTCATTTTTAAAAATAACATCTGCCTGTTTGTCATGAGTATCAAATATCAAATGTTCCCTACAAAAGCAAGGATAGTCGTAATCAATCTGGGGTTGTGGGTGGGTAGGTCATTGCTAGTTTGCCTAGCTTCCATTAACCCACTGGCATTTATAATCCAGGATTCAAGTTTTCACATTAACATAAGACTTTCCTCACTGGTGGAGAGAATGAGCACCACAACTGTGCTTAGTACACTTGCTTGAGGTTAAGTGTTAAGGAGAAATTGGAAGAAGAGAGATTCACTTTTTTGGCTTTGAACTTGAGGGAGATACAGGATCTCTTCAGGGAGATGCTCATGGAGGGAGATAAAGACTTTGGGAAAATATAGGCACATAGAAGAATATTTTGAGAATTCTTCTAAGTCTCTAGTGTAGCAACCAGCAAATCTGGGACAACACTCAAGGTGTCAGGTACCTACTTCTTCCACATGCCAACTCATTTTAGAGGCTTTCTTTCTCTCCAGAAGCCTCTGTCTGAAGGAAACCTGGAACTATTTATGTACTTCTTCAAGGTCTGATGTCAGAAAAATGAATTTCTCCTTTCCCAGGCTTTCTGCAACCTAATCTGAGATACAGAACGTAAAGAAATAATTCTTTCCACCAGTGAAAAGAGTCTTATGCAAATGTTCAGAATTGAACCCCAGACTGCACATGATTATATTCAGTAACTGAGACAGCGGATAGAAAGCTGGACTTTAAATCAGAAATACCTGAGGAATCCAGCCTCAGACACTAACTAACTGTGAGACATTGGTCAGATCACTTGATCTCTGCCTTAATTTCATCATCTTGAAAATGGGTACAGTAACAGCAACTTCCTCACAGGGTTGTTGTGAGGATCAAATGAGAAATAACTACAAAGTGCTTAACATGGTGCCTGACAAAAAGGAGATATTATATAAATGTTAGCTGTTACTGGGACACCTAGGTGGTACAGTGGATGAACTTGGAATCAGAAAGACTCATCTTCCTGAGTTCAAACCTGTTCTCAGACATCTATGAGCTGTGTGACTCCAGGAAAGTCACTTAACTCTGTTTGCCTTGGTTTCCTCATCTGTAAAATGAGTCAGAGAGGGAAATGGCAAATCCTTCCAGTTTCTTTGCCAAAAAAACCTCAAATGGAGTCACAAAGGGACTAACATGACTCAACAACAAACTAAGTAGTTGGTGTTATAGATGATTGGTTATTCTTATCTTTATTTACTTAGATAATGGATTTCCCTCTCTCACCCAGACTGGTAATGCAATGGCCATTCATTCAATCACAGCACTGATTGGCACAGAAGCTTTGACCTGCTCCATCTTCCTGATCTGGGCTGATGGCCCTCCTCTGAGGCAGAGGAGGTCACCATAATCACTCTGATCTAATCACATCACCTTTCAGACTTAGTCCTATTTGCAGTTCCAAATACTGAAATGTAGAATTTACCAGTTTTAGCCTCCCTAGAAGCAAAAATTATACAATATTTGCCACTGGTCTAAATTACCTTTAAAAATACTATGGCTGTGCTAAAGTCCTAGTTCATCAACTAACTACTATAAAGTAATGTACCTAAGGTGATGGGGCAGCAAAATGCTGGGCCTGAAGAAGGAGGTCTCATTTTCCTGAGTTCAAACCCTTCCTCAGACACTAGCCCAGACTCTGGGAAAATCACTTAATCCTGGTGGCCTCAGTTTTCCCATCTGTAAAATGAGCTGGAGAAGGAAATGACAGACCATTCCAGTAACTTTGCCAAGAAAATTCCAAGAAGAAGGAAGAGTTGGATATAACTGAAATGGCTGAACAACAACCAGGTGGTGATATGAGTAGAGAGTGCTGGACTTGGAGCCAAAGGTTGAGTTCAAATCCTGTCTTAATTACTAGTTGTGTGACCCTAGGCAAGTCACTCAACTTTCTTAACTTTAAAATGAGAGGGTTGAAGTTGATGGCCTCCAAAACTTCTTCCAGGTCTAAATTTATGTTCTCTGACTGATGTCATCTATCAATGGTGTCAAAGTCCATTAGAAATGGGTCCCTACATATTGATTTAGGAAAACACAAATCATTATCATGTACGTCTTATTTTGTCAAACATTTCTCACTTAAGCTGGCAGGAGTTACTTGGAGTCACTTTGTAGCTGAAAGTTGCACCTCAAAGTCCTGCTTCTCTCAGAAGGGTCCAATTTGTACTCTCTGATCCCAATGGAGATTGAATAAGTAAGAGAGAACAGAGAAGATTCTGGGCTGTTTGCTATCAGGTAAGAAAGAGCCTTCATTGAAGTGGACCTTTAAGGGAACACTTAATCTTAAATTACTGAGAGGCTGATTACTCAGTTTGAAGATGAGCCAAGTTTCCTGGAATATCTTCTTTTATCCATCTTTTGGCCAGGGTGCTCATCACTAGAAAAGATGCCATGTAATGGGATAGTGAAAAAACAAGGTTTTTGGAATACTGGTTATTTTGTTGACCTATGTGCTAGATAATGTTCTCCTCCTTGCCTCAGGTGATAGGAAGTTACTGGCTGAACTAACAGAAAGAATATCATCATCACCGTAGCCATCTTCATAGTACTAGTCCTGAAGTCATTCATGACTATGAATAAACTATTCATTTTTCCTAATGAAACAAATTCTTTCAGAACTTACAGTCAGGCACTATATTCTTGCTAGCTACTTATGTGAGACTGGTCAAGTCACTTAACCTATTGCCTGCCTCAGTTTCCTCCACTGCAAAATGTGCATTAATAATAGCACCTATGTCCCAAGGTGGTTGTGAGGATCAAATGAGATAATATTTGTAAAGCATTTAGTACAGTCCCTGGTACATGAATGCTTAATTAATGCTTCCTTCCTTCCTTCTTTCATTCCTTTCCTTCCTTCTTTCCCCTCCTTCCTGTTTCCTTCCTTCCTTCCTTTCCTTTTCTTTTTTTCCTACCTTTCCTCCTTTCTTCTTTCCTTTTCTCTTCCTTCCTTCCTCTTTTCTTCTTTCCCTTCCTGCTTCTTTTCTTTCTCCCTCCCTTCCTTCTTTCCCTCTCTCCTCATTTTCTTTTCTTTCTTTCCTTCCTTCCTTCTTTTTCCCTTTCCTTTTTTTCTTCTTTCCTTCCTTTTATCTTTTCTTCTTTTCTCCCTCCCATCCTTCTTTTTTCCTCTTTCCCTCCCTTCTTGCTTCTTTTCTTCATTCCTTCCCTCTCTTCTTCCCTCCTTCCTTCTTTCCTATTCTCTCCCTCTTCCCTTTTGTCTTTGCTTCCTCTTTTCCTTCTTCCCTCTAAGGTTCCTTACAGCTTTAGACCTATGATTTGAAAAACAGTCAACACCTTTTACATGACTATCCTATTCATCCCTCTGAGCCTCAGTTTCCTTATCTGTAAAGTGAAAGGATTGGACTACATGGACACTGAGGTCTCTTTCCAGCTCTAAATCTATGTTTCTCTGGTCTCTTTCCAAGGGTCAAGTTCTATTTTTCAAGGGGTCTATTGCACCACCACTGAGGGTAACCCAGGGTATGAGCCCCTCCCAAAGACCGCTTCAGTCCCAGGCTTTGCCAGACTACATGCTGCACAGCTCGTCTTCTGCTTTTGGAATTACTGGCCAGCTTCCTGTACCAGGGTGGGGTGGACCTACTTTTCTGCTTTGCCAGGCAGTGGTTATGTTCCACCATAAAATATTGCGTTGCAGTCATTTTTCCCCCTCCCTTATTCTACCCACTGGCATGCCCCTCCTCATGGATCTCTCACTCAATAGGGGCAACACATCCCAGACCCCATTGCTGAGCTGCCAAGGGGGAATTCAGGGCCCCAAACATCAGAAATCACTCACGAAGGCCATCTACCCTCCCCAGCCTCAGAGCCTCCAGGAATAGGTTAAGACACAAATGAGAGTATATGGGCATCTCTGAGTTCAGATGGCAGTTTTTAAAACTCTGGCTTTGTACAATTAGAATGTTTGCAAGGGAGATAGATGAACATCTCTATCCATCTTCCTCAGCTCTGGTAACTGCACCCATTCCCCTCTTTCCTGTCTCTTCCTCACCAACAAAAAATACACCTCTTCTCCCCTTTCCTCCAGCAGTATCCAGCCTATCTGCAGTTGGCAACATGGACCAAATCTTTGTGAGTGTTCTCCAGAGGAGAGCCAGTGAAATGAAAAAAGGGTAGAGGGAAAGTAAGAGGAAGGAACCTACTCTAGAAGTTATCTCTGAATTTTAAACAAGAGAGAGAAGGCACCCCATCCTACAGCCCTGAAGCTCCTTTACCGTCGAAGAATTCAGATGTCCTCAAACATTAGCTCTCCACTAGAGCTGACTTTGAGAAAGCTTCCACCGTGTCTCTTAGCCTTCCCTCAAAGAACCATTATTCAATAAAACAGCCAGCGTCAATTCCCAAGCAATCTAAAAACAACTTCACAATGTCTAATTTTAGCTCTAATCTTCCCCAGCTCTGGTTGTGTGGATTCTAATTATTTTTTCCCAAGAGCTACCTTGATGGATAGTTATACATTTCCCAATGTACTATATGGTATCATGTAAAGTGTCTTTAGGGAAAAAAAAAAGTGTTGATTATTCCATGTTGTTAATTTCCCTAACACTAAAGGAAAAACCTGCAGATAATACCCTTCCCTAGAAGCCAGAAGTCAATCCTCATTTTCTTTAATACTAATAAACAGACAGTTCATTTATAAGAGGCTCCCTAAAAGAGGGTATTGAAAAACATTATATTTCTCTTAAAGTTGTTAAAGGGCATAAATCCATTATCCAGATACAGATCACTTAATAATTTAATGCCTTTGACTTGGCATTGTTCCCAGAATATTTTCCCTTTATCTGTCTCTATTTTCAGGTTGGAACAAATTGAGGAATAATCAGTCCTAACTGCTGGACTGACGAGGCCATGGAGGGAAACTGGAAGGATTCACAGATTCTCTCACTGTTCCCCTTGCTTACATTCTGTTGGAGAAGTTTGAATGGGGTATGGAGTTTGCCAAGGATAGAAGGAGTGTTTGAAGAAATGTTTCTTTTCCATTTCTACTCATTCAGGGATGCCTGTGCTCTGTCTGCTCTCAGAAAGCCAAGATCCATTGGGAAAAGAAATGGGTGCCCATCTTGGTGGGCAGGTTGGTGGGAGGGCCAAAAGAGAAAGCTTCCCTCTGGAAAAGGTGATTACTTTGCATTTTCTACCTCAAATCATCATTTACATGATGTATTAACCCAACCAGGTAATTAAAATCATTAACGTTTCCTTTTTGCAGATTGGTAATAAAGGGAAAATAAGTGTGAGAATCATCACTCATCCCTGCAGTCTCATCAGACAACTCCCCCTCTATACCCCCCCTCTAAACCCCACCTAAGAATGGTTTGGATGACTTCAAGGCCTGAAAAGAGATATGTTTTTGTGATACAGTTCATGTTCCCAAAATCAAGAGAACTCTAGATCTCTGCTTCATCCAGATTTTATCATCTTCACTCACATTTGGTCTGCCTTTTTCCTACAACTTCCATAAAACCTACTTGGTAAAAAACAGAGAGCATCTATATGATATAATTTTGGGGGTGCTTGGATATCCCACCATCTCAGAAATATCCCCCTCCCACACCCATCCCCTGCATGCCTGAAAAGCTACCATGAGAAGTTTGTTACTTTGGATTATTAAGGAACTATCCCTCCCCCATTAAAATATGTCCAGAAGAGTCATACAATTAAACAATTATTAACCATTAACACTTTAGCGGACATGTACTTGGGTAGACTTCTCTATAGGTAATGTAAGAAATAGTACTAAGTTTAACAGAGAGTTTAATAAATGATAAGTAGGAAGAAAAAGTGGAGGATAATCAAGAAGAGGTCCTGCCTTATTTACCTCATTTCTTTTTTGTGAAGGAAATCAGCAGAATTAAAAGTTGGGCAGAATCCAGGATACAAAAATTAGGGGGTATCAACATGTTCTCTAGATGCCCTTCTTTTCCTGTGGCCACATCCCTATCCCCCAGTCTCCCTCCCCTCCTGATCCTGTAGCTACCAATCTTTGGATGGCAGAAACCTCCCAGCATCTCAGCCTACACTTGTCTCTCTATTGGCTATATCCCAGATAAGTTACTTTTCATAATCCATCCCTCTGCTCTCCACTGATTTCTTCCCTCATCCTAGGAACAAAAATTCTTTGTGGCAGCTCTGATAACTAAACTGATATGGCAGAGAAATGGCATAGGCATGGTATAATTGTATTTTAGCCAAGTACTTGAGACACCTTCTATGTCACTGCAGACAAGATGAAGAGATGGATGGTAAACAGATACATAGAAGATGGCTAAATGCTTAGATCCAAGAGTAGTCATTAATGGATCAATGTCGAACTGAGGAACAGTCTTTGGAGAAGTGCTCTGGGAGACTGTCCTTAACCTTTGAAGGGTGCAGTACAACTACTAATTCCTTCATTTTAGAGATGGGAATACAAATACTCAAAGAGTCAAATGTCTTGACAGATGGTAGCAAAGTCATATTTTGAATTCAGGTCCCCTGACTCTTGTCTAGGATTCCACCTGCTATTTCTACATCCCTCATAGCACAGGGGAAGCATCTTTGCAGATTCAGGGATGAGCAAATAGAGGAATGGGAGATAAGTCTGGATAGGGCAGTTGGGACGGATGGTGAAGGGCCTTGAATGCCATGATAAAGAATTCCCATAGACAGTAAATAACACCATCTTCAGTGTCATCAGGTCTTCATGGGAAGGGCAGGGAGATGGAAGCAAAGAGGTACTCTCCAATGTAGCCTTTATTGCTGCTATAGTGCTCCTTGGCCCTCCTGCATGATTTGTTGATGTAAAGGACACTTCAAAACACTTGTCTGTACTAGACCTAGCTACAACAGGAATAAAACTGATAACCACTGAAAATCCAGGTTTTGTGTGTAAGGACCATATTGTTTTCAAATCAACGTGCATGTTTTCTAGAGGGGAAAAGGCCACCTGTACTTTGCAAGAGAAAGAAGGGTTTGGCAAAATATGGGGTCAAAATGCTCTGTTTCTGACAAGAAAGGTTCACCCTTCTTTTAGGGCTCGTTGCATATTTCCTCATAAGCTGCCCCCTTCCCTTTAGGTTCTTTATCCTTTATTATGAGATAGCTGGAAGAGATTTCTGATGACAGCCCCACCAATTAAAAAAGGATTAGAGACCCAACTCAGACCTATCAATAGATCATTCATCATACCTCTGCCATTCATTTCTGTTACTAATCTGTGGGTGATTTTGACAATGTCACTTTCCCCTCAGTTAGCTCCCTAGAAAATCTATAAAATGAAAGGGTTAGACTAGAAGATCTCAAAGGTCTCTCCAGCTCCAACACCTTATGGTTCATCCACGAGAAACATTCAGATCTACAAAATGCTTTCTTTGCAAACCAAAAAAGATACAAGGTAGATAGAGCAAGTATCTTCATTTACAGATAAAGAAACTTTCAGCAAGATGGGATAATAGGTAGAGCACCGGACTTAGAGTCAGGAGGATCTGAGTTCAAATTCAGCCTCAAACACTTAATACTTACTAGCTGTGTGACTCTGAACAAGTCACCCCCAATTGTCTTGTGCAGCCAAAAAAAAAAAAGTTTAGAAACTAACATTAGGTGAGTTGTCCCCAGAGTTAGAACTCAAGACCAGGTCTTTTGATTCTGAGTTTGGTTCTCCTATTCTACCACACAAATTGAAATGAGAAAATCACCTCAGAGGCATTAAATGACTTGTCCAAGATGACACAGTTATAAGGGCAAAACTTTGACTGGAAATCAGAACGTCTGGCTTTTTTCCTTATACGGCTTCTCTGCGTTAGTCCTCACTTCTGTTTGTTTGTAGTTACCCTTTGTACATAATAGGATGTATTTCATATTATAGTCATGTATGCATGGATTCATTACATTCCCTTTTCCTAGACTGTAAGCTCCCTGAGGACAGAAAACATGTTTAGTTTATCTCTGCAAACTTCATAGTCTCTAGCATAGTACTTCAAATATAGTGGGTGCTCAATAAATCTTCAATATTTTGTTGCCAACCAACTAAGGTCATAATTTTAGAATTGTAACGGAACTTAAAGACCAGTTAATTGAATCCCTTCATTTTGCAGATAAAGAAACTGAGACAATCTAAATGATAGTCCTGGGGTCACAAAGCTAGTAAGTATATGAGGCAGTATTTGAACTCAGGCCTTCCCAACTCTACACCCTGACTCCATCTGCTGTATTCCCGGCATAGATAAAGGAAATGGGGCTCAGAGAGATGAAATCATTTGCTCAAGATGGCAAAACCATTCACTGGCTAAACCAAGACTAAAAGGGAGGCAGCATAGAATAGTAGAAAGAGTCCTGGATTCTCCACCTAACATTCTATGATTCTAAATGGCTTAATTAGTGGTTCTTCAAGCTCTATTCTCAACTATCATCTCCCAGGACTTGCAAAGTAAAGTTTTTATCAGTAAAGGCTGACTTTAGGCTAAGTGTATATAGTCTATGTAGAGGACATAGTATATTTTGTTGTTTAATCATTTTTGGTCATGTCAACTTCTCTATGACCCCATTTGGGTTTTCTTGGCAAAGACAATATAATGGTTTGCCATTATTCCTTTATTTTGCAAATGAACAAACTGAGGCCAACATGATCAAGTACTTTGCCCAGAATCACATAACTACTAAGTGTCCAAGGCCAGATTTGAACTCAGGAAGATGAGGATTCCTAACTGCAGAACCAGCACTCTATCCACTGTGTCACCTACCTGCTCCCTCTACTGGGGGACGTCCAAAATCTAAAAGGCATTTTTTCCTCTGGTTATTAAGTTCATGTTCTTTCTAAATCTAAAACTAGGAACAGTCCTACATAATTGTGAAAGATACTTTGTCTTTAGAGTCTCCACATCTCATTTCTTTACCTTCTCTTCCTTGCAAGTGGTGACCAATTTCCCCCAATGATTAGTTCCAGAGTCCCCATTATGATATCCCACCAGAAATTCATGATTACTAAGGCTTTTCTCCACTCTAACATGCCATGATTGAAACTATTTCCTCTCCAAGCAATGTCCAGTCCTGCTTTCATCTCCATATTCCCATAGAAATTCTCTCAAATACTTATTAAGAGGAAAATAACCTGATCCAATCCATTCACATGAAGATATAAACATTCTCTTAAGTATCTGACTTTTGTTGACATTGTTTGAGAGTGTGTCTTCTAGCTCTCTCAGATTGGAAGTGCATGATCCTTTTGGAGCCATCTCATATCTCAATCCTGATTGATATAGAAATTTTAACATGTTCTGTTCCCCCCCCCCCCAGTCTTGGGCCATTTTTACTTTCCTTAGGTATCATAGAGTCCCTTCATTTCCTGAGACTTACCATATTTGTATTAAATTGAGTGGAGACACCTAATCAGCTTTCGCCCTACAGCAGTGCAGAACTCTCCAAATTCATATCTTCCACTAGCAACAGGGATTCCAAACTTGGCCTCCATTTTTATTTTCAAAGAAAGGCTTTTAAAGCCAAATGAACAGTAGAATTTCAGTCTTTCAGGGCAGAGAATCCTTCCTGGCATCCTTCAAGTTCCATCACTCAAGTGAAAATCTACTCCTACTAAAGCTAGCCTTGACACAAAACCCAGCAGGCAAAGAAGAAATTTTTGATTTCACATTGTAAGGCTGTTTGGTCTTAAGTCATCAACTACAAGGATCACGATGACATTACCCAGTCACAGAAATACACAGCACTGAAGAGACAATGTTCAGAAAATTAGCATCCACTGAAAATCCCTCATACACTGGATTTTTCTTCCCTCCTTCCCCAGCAAAAGAGCTTTTGGGACAAGATACCAATGCAAATGAGAAAAACATACAAAAGATGACAAGAAGGTAATATTTCAATGGCTCAAAGGCTACTCAGAAGCAAGACATGTCAGAGTGGGCAGGAACCACAGAGGTCACCCTTGAATAAAGAAATGGTCCCAGAAAGGGGAACTGACTTACTCAATGTAACTGTAAGAAAGCTAAAACTAGATGGCAAGGGCCATGACTGTAAAGTCAAAAAGAAAAATTGGATTCAAGTTCTGATTCTGACACTTATTACTTATGCGATGCTAGATATATTACTTAACCTCCCTTAAGACCCTCATCTGTAAAATGGGGATCATACTACTTTCATAGGGTCAAATTTTAAAAACCTTAAAACCTTTGTAAAAATCTGAATTATTACACTATCCCTCCACTCCATCGCACCCCATCCCCAACTTAGACTGGTACTACTTTGTGGTTTGTTTACTTATTCCTTAACAAAGAATCTAAAAACAAAACAAAATCCCAAGCCACCAACATTTCTTTTATAGTCAAAAATACACTAAAAGAAAGTTGCATATTTTCAATATGGAGGTACTTTAAAATGTTCATGAGTTGTAAATATGGATCACTTTTTTCTTTGTTATGGATAGACACACCCTAAGAGAACAGACCAAGAATGTGACAGAGAAGTCTAAGATTTATTGGTATTTAATTCATTTCAACACCTCCCTGAAAACATTCCAATTTCCATTTGACATTTTGAAAATTGATGATAATATTTACAGCCCCTTTCTATTTCACTGCTTTACAATCCTTCAGTAATCAGGCATGTTCACGGATCACGTGCCACCCAAAGCAGGTGAAAGAAAAGGATTTTTTTGTTGGTGAGCTGAAGTAGGTAGGGCCATGGGCCCCTGCTCTGTTTATTTGCTTCTTTCCCAAAGTTACAGACAAATCCTTTGCCTTCTTTGGCCCACATCCAGCTCTGGTCTTAAGAAAGGAATCCCAATGTATCATAACACTAAGCTTCAGTTCACCTTTGAAAATTCCAATGTTTTCAGGCAGCAATGCTTTCAGTTTAAGAAATCCCTTGAGGTCTAAATCTCATTGCCCCCAGATAAGCTATCCCACATATTTTTTCAGCATCTGCTATGTGAAAGGCTCTGTGTTTGACACCATAGGGCATATAAGGATGGATGAGACAATCCTGCTCTCACGAAGCTCATCATCTAGTTTGGTTGTTGCCTTTCATTCTCGAAGGGGACCAAAAGGACATCGCTATGTTATTGTCAAGTTCATGTGTCCAGCTGTGACTGATCAGACCAATAGGAGCTCAGAAAGCTCTGCTGCAAGTTGGACACACAGAGTCTCTATGAACATTTGGGGTAGCTTCTCTAACTTTGCACATCTCACATGTCTTCTGAGCTAATTCAATTCCTTTGCCTATAGAGCACAGCACCTTCTTTGAAGAGGTCACATCATGCTGGGAGGACCTGTACCAGTATCTCCCATGTCATATAATCGATTCTAAAGTTCTTAAGAGAGACCTTGAGAAGTTTCCTTGTATTACTTTTTCTGACCATCTTGTGCGTGCTTGCCCTGTGTGAGTTCTACATAAAATAGTTTTAGGGGAGACAAGGCTAGTAAATGGATTGAGGTTGTGACTTTTCTTATCATTAGAAGTCTTTAAGAAAAAGCTGTACAAACAGACCTCTGAGGTTTTCTCCAACTCTAAAATTCTATAATTCTTTGTTTTTTATGACTCCAAATCCACAATGCCATTTTTTTCCCTACCAGAAGACCCAGATTCAAATACAAGCTTCTTGACCTTATGATCCTGGAAAATCCCTGAAAAAACCTCATGGGTTCAATTTTCTCTTCTTCAAAATGAGGGGATTGCATTAAATCAAGGTCCTGATCTACATGTACCCCAAGTAGTACAAGAAGTTTATCAAACAGAGCATATGTGGTTAAAACTATATTGTTATATTAAAAAAAATCTCAGTCTTACTTCTTATGTGCAAATGTACAATATACAACTGAATTTGTTTTCTTTCGCAGTGAATAAAGTATACAGAAAAATTTACTGAAAGCTATGATGTCAAACTCAAATAGAAACAAATCCCTATGGGCTGCATGTTGATTTAGAAAACCACAAGTTAACACTGTTATATCATATTTTTATTTAAAACTTTTTATTTATTACTTATTTAAATATTTCCCGATTACATTTTAATCTGGTAGAGCACTTGGGAGGTTTTCAGTACTTGGGGTCAGCAGAACACATGTTTGACACCTTTAGAGTAGAAAGATCAAAAAAAAAAGTTGAGAATCTCTGGATCAGAAGGTCTTTAAAATCCCTTCCAGGGTAGCTATAGCTGGTGCAGTGGATAGAACAACAGGCCTTTAGACTCCAGAGTCAGGAAGATTTGAGTTCAAATCCAAGCATAGATACTCACTAGCTATGTGACCCTGTGTGTGACAAGTCACTTAACCCTGTGCTAGAGAAGAAAATGACAATCCACCCTAGTAATTTTGCCAAATGGAGTTACAGAGACACAGCTGAAACGACTGAACAACAAAAGTCCATTCCAACTAACTCTCCATTCTACGGTTTTGTCACCCTCCGGAGTAGATAGATACATTCTGAAGGTTCCTATGAATAGGCAAGTTCCATGACTAACTACCCTACTCATGATAAGAGGAAGTGAAGATTTCTCTGTCACCTCCTCTTTCTCTCTCCTACTTTTCTTTTCTCTCCTTTCTATTTCCTCCCAGTGTTCAGTAGATGCCAGACAGAACTGT
This sequence comes from Myrmecobius fasciatus, assembly GCA_023553655.1. Taxonomy (NCBI): domain Eukaryota; kingdom Metazoa; phylum Chordata; class Mammalia; order Dasyuromorphia; family Myrmecobiidae; genus Myrmecobius; species Myrmecobius fasciatus. Next base: position 202,621 of record JAJPUD010002056.1, on the reverse strand, counting down.
AAAGTTTGGATTGGACTAGCCTAGGCCAGAAAGAGTAGGTAGGTTTAGGAGAACCCATAGTTTATAGCCTTTCAAATTTACTCTGATAATGGAACTCAGTCCCATGAGGCAGGAGCCCAGAGCCAAAAGAGGAAATCAGTATTTGCTACCCTTCCCACTTCCTTTTCTAAATCCATCCTACCTTCTTCCTTCTCTCCTCAATTCTACAATACCCTTTGCCGTCACACTACCCCTTGGCCACTCTAAGTCTACTTTCCCACTTAATTCTACTCTCCTTCTCCTCCTAGTCAAAGTTACTAGTCCCTAAGTATTGCTGAAGGTGTTGTAGAAGATGATTACCAAAGAACCCTCTGGTTCCTAAATTCTATGACTCTGATTTTATCCTCACAAAAATTAAGAGAAAAATAAGCCAATTGCTATTTTCTTCATTGTACTGATAAGAAAAATTGAGGTATAGAGAACTTAATGGAATTGTGTCTAGTCACAACTAATTCATGATAGAAACAGAACTAGAACCAAGGCTCTTTCACTGTAGCACAGAGCAAAACAACATAAAAAAATTAACCTATGAAAGATCTACTAAAATCTTGATGCAATCCTTTCTCACTTAAATCCAATTCACTTGCATCATCTCTCTGATGTTATGGTCCTTTTAGAGTATAATAACAACGGAGATGACCTTCCTCCTCCAATCAATTAAAAAGCACTTATTCCATGCCCACTATGTATCAGGCACTGTGCCAAGTGCTGGGACTACAAAGGCAAAACAAAACCATCCCTACCCTCAAGGAGAGGAATATAGAATATAAAACAAGTTACATTCTACATGACGTACAAGTCAATGCAGAATAAACATCAGGTGATTTCAGGAGGAGGGAAAACCACAACAGGTGAAACTTCTGTCCTCAAATATGTCCTAGCACCGAACTTTGAAGGAGATGAGATTCTAAAAGGCTGCCATGAAGAGAGAGTCCATTGTAAACATCAGAGGAGCCTCTATGGCAAGACTGGGAGATGGATTAGGTTAGCAACAGCAAGAAGACCAGAGCTGAAGCACTGGTGGGTTTGAAGCACAACTTGGAAGAAGAGATAGGAGGAATTCCCTCCCCATCCCCAGGTCCCTATCTCCCCCCCACACACATCTCCATCTCCATGCTTTGCAAATGTGGGATGTCCACAAGTATTGTGCCTTGAACATAGTTTCAGGATTTGAACCAGCTTCTCTGATTCCAAAATCAATATTTCTCCTACCACACCACAAGCTGGGTGGCACAACAAATAAAGTGCCAGGCCTGGAGTCAGGAAGCCCTGAGTTCAAATATAACCTCAGACATCACTAGCTGTGTAACCTTGGGCAAGTCACTTAATCTATTTGCCTCAGTTTCCTCATCTGTAAAATGGGGATAATAATAAGACTTAGTTCGCAGAGCTGTTATGAGGATCAAGTAAGATAATAATCATAAAGCACTCGGCATAGTTCTTGACACATAATAAGTATTATCTCACTGTTAGATATTATTATTGTTATTATTAATTGACTGCATGCATGTCTGGTGTTCAAGCACTGGTTCGGTTATATTCATTGCTTGCAGGTTGGACAACAAATAATGATTTTCTTTTTGGCACAGTAGTTTATGAAATTATCTCCAAGAGTCCATCTGGGGTAGTAGAGGGAGGGAGCACTCATGTTGATGAAAGGATCTATTAAAAAATTGAAATAATTATCTAAAAAACTTGCCTGCAAACATCAAAGGCCATTTGTAACTTCCAAAATATGGCTACAAAAAAAGGGGAGACAGCATTACAAAGGCCAATACAACTATTGACACTTGTTTGCCTGACAAATCATCCTCGATATAATGTGAAGGGAAATGTATCTAATTTATATGAAAATGCTAAGGGCCCACAAACAAAGGAGATTCTTAGACCATCCTATTGGAAGGAAGTCTCAGTAACATCCAATTCTACTTTGGAGAGGTTTTAATGGGAAATCTCTCTATCAAAAGTATAAGTTATGATTCTTTCAGTTCAATTTTTCTCTATACAAGCAGATTCATTCATATAAATTTTTATTTTTCACAATACACTAAGAATACTTAGAATATGAGGCTGTGGTGACACAAGTGGTAAGAGAGCTGGTCTTGTAGACAGGAAACTTCAGTTTCAAGACCCACCTCTGACCCATATTGGTTATCATCCTGAGCAAGTGTCTTAACCTGTCAGTAACCCTGGTAACCCTTAGTTACAGAGAAGGTACTAGTAGTCTACATTGGAAGAGGGATTTCCTATATTGAAATCACAGATCCAGAATCCTCATTTGTGGGTTCAGGTCCCACCAGAGTTATCAAAGGGTAGAAATCTGTGATATTAAAATTTTATATACTATTTTATTTCATTAAGGCTTAATCAAGCTTATTCAACTTACTATTGTCTCTCATCACATGAATCTAAAATTCCTTAAGCCTTAAGCTTTAATTTTTTTATTTCCCTCATGTAAACCACCCAACATCCACTTTTAGGAGAAATTTACTTAATATAGAAGTCAAATGTATTTCATGAAGTACTGATATTTCAAGTGGTGCAGAAATCACTGAATTTTCTGCAAAATTCTCAAATTCTAGCCAATTGTAACAACACCCCTATTGCTAAAAAATAGTGTTACTTTACTAACTAGTTTGACTGTCAGGCAGGAGCCCCTTGGTTACTGAAAAGCCTTGGTCTTCATTTATTAGCAATTGCTAGCTTTACTAATAAATAGACCATGTTCAGAACTCTGTTGCCTCATTTTTTCTTATTTACAGATTTTTATCACAACACAATCCACCATACTATTTTTCCATTTTTATCCCTGGGACTTCTCCAACCAAAACATCATACCACTACTCTATCTATGTTGTATCCCCCTATTAGAATATAAGTGCCTTGAGTGCAAAGATCTCTTTGAACCTGTGTCCCTAACATTTAGCACAGTGCTTGGCACTTGAAAGAGCACCTTTTTCATCCCTTTATTCAATATAAGAAAGGGTTTGAAGGGAATTTAGAGATCATCTAGTCTAATACTTTCACTTTACAGGTAAGGAAACTGAGGCTTACAGCCTGCATTTATGGAAAATCCCATATCTCTTGATTCCCAGTCCATGATTGTTCCTCCTTCAACCCACTGAAAAAGTAGAGAAGCAAAAGCAATGTTTTAGAGTTAGACAATTTGATTGATGCAACCAGTCATTGGAACTATTGTTGGTAATTAGAGAAACAAGTGAAGATACCATTAAATGAAATCAATGAAACAGTCCCTTGAATTCTCATTTACTTTGGAGATACAAAAGGCAGTAATAGAACATCTCCATTCTATATTCAAGAGGAAAGATTTGAAATTTAACAAAAAGAGCACCATGGAAGGACAATTCCAGGGAAATTCTGGATCTGGCCAGGGTCCAGGTCGTGGTGATTACTTTGTTAAAATGTCCTTTTTATATTTTACTAGTTCAGTCTTCAACAACTAAGCAGACAGATATACACCACACACACACACACACACACACACACACACACACACACACACACATACACATTCCCATACATACACTTATATTCCCATATACACAATCACTCACAACCACACTCATATACCCGCTCATATATACCTCACATTCACATACATATATTCACACAAATACACATTCAATACCAAATATATCATATTGGTTTTCTTATTGTACAATTGCCTACTCCTTCTCAAAAACATGTTAACAGCTCTTTATTGACAGCGCCTTGCCATTGCAGCAAGATAAAGATTATGTTAGTTAAGTGGATCCAGGATTGGTTGAATGATTCAATCTAAAGAGAGGTCCCAAGGATAGGTTCTTTCATTTTAAAAAATGATGATAATGGCAGTGATAGTTAGCCGATATATATGGCCTGGCCTACTATATACATGCCTGGTTTACTATGTACCACTAAGGTACTGTGCTAAGAACTTTACAAATATCATCTCACAATAACCCAGGGATGATAGTACTATTGTCATCCCCATTTTACAGCCTAGAAAACTGAGAATTTAACTGACTTGCCCAGGGTCACAAAGCTAGTAAATATCTGAGACACATTTGAACCCAGTTTTTCCCAACTCTCGGCTCAATATTCTATTCACTGTGCTCCTTAGCTATCTCAAATCAGTGAAATATTAGTGCCATGGAGGTATATATATATATATATATATATATAATTAAAGCTTTTTATTTGCAAAACATATGTATGGGTAATTCTTCAACATTGACCCTTACAAAGCTTTCTGTTACAAATTTTTCCCCCCTAGTCCGCACCCCTCCCCTAGATGGCAGGAAATCCACTACATGTTAATTATGTTAAAATACTTGACAAATCGAATATATGTATACATATTTCGTGGAGGTATATATTTGTTTAAGTTTGCAATTGATGCAAAGCTGGGAGAGAGAGCTAATACATGAAAAGACAGAATTAGAGTCCTTATCCTGTTCCTTCCCTATCTCACTCCCAACTTCTACAAGCTAGAATATTATACTGACTCTAATAAGATGAAATTTAATTGGAATAAATTTAAAGTTTTCCATTTGAATTGACAAAATCAGCTCAGAAAGACCAGGAAAAGTGGAAGCATGATTATATCTTAGTTCATATGCATAAGACTTGGGAATTTAGCATAGATTGGACCATTAGGAATTTTAATATATACTGTAAGGTCATTATGAGTCAAGTGTGACGTGGCAACCAAGAGTTAATATAACTGTGGGCTTTTTAATAGAAAGTTGACATCCAGAATGAGGAAGATACATCTAGGGTACCAAATTCAGTTCTGAGCTTCACATTTTAGGAAGAATATCCAGAGAAGAGGGTGACCAGAATGGTCAATGTACATATTCCTTTCCATGAGGCTAGGTGTAACAGCTAGGTAACACCATAGTGCACAGAGTACTGGGCTTAAGAGTCAGGAAGCCTCAATTCCCAAGTTCAAATCTGACCTCAGACACTTACCTGGAACCTGGGCAAGTGACTCTGGGCAAGGCACTTAACCCTGTAGGTCTCAGTTTCCTCATCTGTAAAATGAACTGGAGAAAGAAATGGCAAACCATTGCTGTATCTTTGCCAAGAAAATCCCAAATGGGATCACAAGGAATCAGACATGACTGAAAAAAAAGCTGAGCAATAAAAATCACAAATAATAACGTTAAAGATTGGTAAAAATGTTAAGTCTCACTGAAGCTGGAAATGATGACTTACAAGATTGGTTTAAGGTACTGGGAATGTTTTGCTTTGGATTTAATGAAAACATAATAGCTTGTTTCATATATTTGAAGGATCATCATACATAAGAGGAATTAGATTTGTTCTTTTGACCCCCAAATAATAAAAAAGTAATGGGTGGGATTGCAAGGACACAGACCAGGTCAATGCCAGAAAAAATCCTAACAATCAAAACTGTCCTGTGGAAAGACTTATATGAATTGATACAGAATGAAGTGAGTAGAATCAGAAGAACTATTTATACTTTAACATCATAAAAATGAACAATTTTGAGAATATTTGTACACTAATGAAAAATGAAATTAAAAAAACTAGGAGAACAATTTATACAATGTCAACTAGAAAAATAAGCAACTTCGAAAGCTGGAAGAACTCTGATCACTGCAATAAGCACCCATAATTCCAGGGGATCTGTGATGAAATCTATTATCATGACAAAGAACTGGTGGAATTAGAGTTCAATACATAGCATTTTTGTATTTTTGTATATAATCATTGGGGGAATTAGTTTCACCCAGCTATGAGTAGTTTTTATAAGAAATTTGGTTTTTTTTTTCCTTTCTTTTTTCCTCCAATGGGCTGAAGGAGAGAAAATAGATTTCTGTTCATTAAAAAAAAAAAAAAACAGGAAAGGGTGTGTGGAGGGGGAGTGATACACATGTGAAATATTGCATGCAGTTTCAGATAATGTCACTGTATCATTAGTTTTATTTATTTCACCTTGTTATAGGTTTCCTCTTATAAAGAAAGTAATCTGTAAATATATGTAATGTAAAAGGAAAACACATCAATGAAATGGAAAGTCATAATTTTTTTTTAAAGAATTGTCCCCCCCCCAAAAAAAAAGAATTGTCCCAAAGTCAAAAAGCTATCTCAGAGAAGGGGGGTTTCCTGATCACTGCAGATATTTGAGGGAAGGCTAGATGACCACTTGCTGGCACTATTGGGCAGAAAAGATTTCTATTCATATGTGAATTAGACAAAACAAACTCACATGTACCCTCTAATGCAAAGGTTCTGTGGGGGGGGGGGGAAAGATTCTATCAAACTGTTGAAAGTGATGTGAAGTATTACTATTATTCTTTACTTTTGAATGTAAGAGTCACAGGATCTGAGAGCTAGAGGGACCTTGAAGAACACCTAGTCCAGTCCAACTTGACCAAGAATTCCCTCTACCTCATAAACAATAAGTAATCTTCCAGATTGTGGCAAAAGAATAATGGAAAGGGAAAATCCATTACCTCCTGAAGCAGCCCGTTCTACTTTAGGAAGCTCTAATTGTGAGGAAGTTTTTCCTAATGTTCAGCCAAAGAAGGCCTCTTAGAAATTTCTCCCAGTTTTGCTTTCTGAGGCAAAACTGAACAAGCCTAATTCCTCTTCCCCATGATAGCTCTTTGAATTCTGGAGAAAGGCTATCATGTTATACCCCAGTCTTCTCTACTCTAGAATAAATATTCCCAATTCTTTCCATTGCTTCATATATATAATGGTCTTGAGCTCCACCACTATTACAGAGCATCATATGGATGCTCCATAGTTTGATACCATTCTTAAAGTCCCAGAACTGACACAGTTCTCTAGGTGTGGCTCTAACAAGTCAGTATACAGCAGAACTATTACTATCCTTTTTTGGGACATTATGCATCTCTTTAATGTAATTTAAGGGGGGATTATTTGGGGTGGACACCATATAACTCCTTCAACTCACATTAAGCATATATCACTCTGAAACCTTTTTTTTTTTCCCTTAAGGTAAATAGCTATTCTACATTTTGTACTTGTGAAACTGATTTTGAAAAAAAAAAAAAAAAACTACATGGGATCTTGTATTTATTTCTATTCCATTTCAACTTATTAGATTTGGAAAAATATTCTAGCCTGTTAAGACCATTTTGGATCCTGCCTCTGTCATCCAAAATTTGTTCTTCCTCCTAATGTTATCTCATTTGTAAATTTGATATGCATATTACCTATGTCTTCATTGAAGATATTATTTTTCCACTATGCCAATGGATCTATGATTTCATCAGTATCCTATTCAATGATGACATAGATCAAAAATTTAAATGTTAGACATTTGTAAAAATGTTAAATAGCTATTATTTGCATAGTACTCTACAATTCACAAAGTGCTTTATACTTGTCATCTCATTTGTTCCTTACTGCAACCTTGACAGGTAAGTGTTGTTATTCCCATTTTACAGCTGCAGAAACTGAGGCAGAGAGCTATTAAGTGATTTGCCAGGGTCATACAGTTAACAAATGTCTGAGACAAGATTTAAACTGAGGTTATCTTGATTCCAAATCCAACAGACTCTATCCACAATGCCACTTAGCTGTCTCAAATGTCACAGAATGGGGAACTCTGATAGAGATTTTCCTAAAGTGAACGCTGCCATCAACCCTTCCCTTGAGACCTGTATTCTATGCATGTTTATGAATGGACACGGGTTCAGGAGGGAAGGATTGGTAATAAGTTTTTAGAATAATTTTATTTTTTTTAAAAGATGGCAGGGGGTGGGGACAAAAATTTTCAGGACTTTGTCTGGCAGGACGTGTCAGAACCTTAGCCCACATATGTTTCCTTCCTCGGTGCTGATTAGTCTCATAATAATCAGCAGGAATGCCCATGCTGCCATATATTCCTGCAGCCTATCCTTTTGGCAATCCTATGGAAACCAACCTACTTCCCTTGCCACACACAAGCACTTGAAGTTTGCTTTCCATGAAAATAAAATAATGACAAGAAGTGGCAGACATGGCACCACACTGAGAATTTAATGGGCAAATTCCTATGAACAAGGACAGAATGAAGGACAGTGAGTAAAACACTGAATTAAAAATCACTTAAATTAAGAATTCAATAGCATCCACTTAACTAATAAATAGTACTCCTCTTTGCCATTGATCGACTCAGAATTGTAATGAAGAGTTCCAGGGGCAATGGCTGAATGTCTTAATTCATGGCAAAAATGTCACCACCTCTTTGGGTTCCTGAGATTAAATATACCAAAGAAGAGGAAGATGGTGGGCCACAGAAATTAATTCTCAGAATCTCCCTGCAGGGCTGGCAATATTATACCCCGCTTATCAGTAGATTTAATGTCCATAGTGCATGACACAGGACTATTTGCCCGGGGAGGGGTGGTGGTGCTCAATAAGCATTATTAAGTGATAATGGTAGTGGATAGACTGGAGTCTGATCTCCCACTAGACTGGTGGCATTATTTATTTCCAAGTTAGAGACTGAACAAATGCAGAATTGTTATTATTATGGTGATTATTGCTGCTGTACTGGTATAATACCACAGGCTTGTAATAACTGCATGTAATAGATGGCAGTAAATCATAGGCTCCACCAAGCGCTGTTTCTCTACAATGCCAGTTTTTGAGTTATGGGAGCACAACATCTGCAGGACGCCAGAATGACACTCCCTCAGCCCCCACCTCCACCCCAGTGGCTTTCCATGCTCCCTCTTCCCTTCCCTGGAAGCTCCTGCTTGCAAAGGATCAGGCACTTCTCTGCTGGATACTCCTACTTCTTTTGCAAATGGAACTCTGAGCTGGGATTTTGTACTAATGGATCCATAGGAATGGTTATCAAGCACAGCAGAATATGCTCCCCAAAATTACTGGGGCCGGGGAGGAAGGGTGTGGGTATCCCCGATTGATCAATTGCTGCAAAATGTTAGTTACTGACAGGAATAAGAATCATGAGAGGCAGCTGGGTGCAGTGGCAAGAAAATCAGCTCTGTACTCAAAGGACCTGACTGAGAATTCTGACTGCTGCATGTAAATTTGGCAAGTCACTTATTTTTCTGGGCCTCAGCTTCTCATCTGCGAAATGGGATTTGGGGGTGGAGATGATGATTAAATCAGATAATCCTGAGGTCCCTTCCAGCCTCAGATCTTTGAATATGATTTGGGTTTAAGCCCTATCTCTTTCTTACATTGGGCAAACTGCTTCTCTTCTGTTTCTTCATCCATTAATTGAAGGGATTGAATTAAATAGATTTAATTAAATAAATTAAAAATAAATTTTAAAAAATAATTGTTTTATTTTTTCTGATTATATATATTAATTTTAATATACATTTCTTTATAAATCATATTGGGAGAGAAAAATCAAAACAAAAGGGAAAAACCATGACAGAAAAAAAGAGAAAAAAGTGAACATAGCATACATTGATTTACATTCAGTCTCTATAATACTTTTTCTGCATGCAGATGGCATTTTTTATCCAGATTTTATTGGGATTGTCTTGGATCACTGAACCATTGAGAAGAACAAAGTCTTTCATAGTTGATCATCAGACAATCTTGTGTACAATGTTTTCTCAGTTCTGCTTGTTTCACTTAGCAGAATTAGATAAATTCTAAGGCAAGTTACTTTTAATTCTAAATCCTGTGGGCCCATGAACACAGTCTAGACCAAAGGTTCTTAAACTATGGGTCATGATCCCATATGGGGTCTCATAATTGAAGATGAGGGTCACAAAATTATGATTTATTATTAGTAAATGTTCAATTTGTATACCTATTTTATATATCTACATACTTGGGGTCATATAAAAATTTCTCAGGCAAAAAGAGTCAAGAGTAGAAAAAGTTTAAGAAGCCCTGATCCAGATTGGGGATTCTAAACCTGAGGTCTAGGGACAAAGACATATTAATTGTTTCTTAGAATAATTCCATTGAAGAATATATTTTCAACCACAAGTATAGTCCGTAAGTCATAAAACCACATAATTCAGAAAGGCATATTCTATATATCCATATCCTAAATCTACAAAGAGTCCTACAAGTATTTCTTTTTTTTTTTCCTGTCATATCAAACAGGTCAATTTGTAAAAAGAAAAGAAAAAACCTGACAAATCATTGACTAACAATGCGATCCTGGACAAAACATTCCCCTTTAAAGATTTCTAATGTTCCTTCTTTTGTTCTTGTCATTTTTCAGTCATCTCTCACTCTTCACAACCCCATATGGGATTTTCTTGGAAGAGATACTGGAATAGTTTGCCATTTCCTTCTTCAGTTCAGTTTACAGATAAGGAATCTGAGGCAAGAGGGTTAAGTGACTTGTCCAGAATCATTCAACTAGTAAGTGTCTGAGGTTAGATTTTAACTCAGGAATATTAATCTTCCTGATTCCAGGCCCAGTGCTCTGTCCACTGTGGTGCCACCTACATTCCTAAGGTCCCTTCCAGATTTCACATGAATCTGTAGTAAAAAAAAAAAAACAATTTAAAAAATAATAATAGCTTTTTATTTTCAAAATACATGCAAAGATAGTTCTCACCATTCACCCTTGCAAAACCTTGTATTCCAAATTTTTCTTTCCTTCTTCATTTCCTTCCTCCTTTAGAAAGCAAGTAATCCAATATAAGTTAAATATGTGCAATTCTTCTAAACATATTTCCACATTTATCATGCTGCACAAGAAAAATCAGATTAAAAAGGAAAAAATGAGAAAGAAAACAACAACAACAACAACAAAAAGATGAAAATGCTATGTTGTGATCCATATTCAGACCCCATAGTCCTCTCTCTGGATGCAAATGGCTCTTTCCATCACGTCTATTGGAATTGGTCTGAATCATTTCTTTGTTGAAAAGAGCCAAGTCCATCACAATTGATCACCATGTAATCTTGTTCTCTTGGTTCTACTCATTTTACTTAGCATCAGTTCATGTAAATCTCTCCAGGTCTTTAGTAGAAGTCAATCCCTATAGTCCCCTTTCTATGCCTTCTCTTCCACTTTCTGTTCAGTTTTTTCTCTCCCTAACTTTCTGAAGTGCCAATGACATTATACTATCATATGAGAGCTCTTACTGACATATTCATGCCAATGGCACTTAAATATGTTTCCCTTCCTAAGGTAGTTTTGTTTTTGCAAGAGAACACAGTACTTAAGCTAAGGAATGAATTTCTCATGTTGGAATTCCAAACTTCAGCAAGGATTTTGTGGATAGGACCATACTGGCCCTTCCAAAATAAAAGCAGCCTATTTGTGGTTATGACTGGCTTTCTTCTCCTGTGGTGCCTAATAATTGTCTTTGGTACACTTAACAGAAACAAGAAATTCATAGTTTCTTTTCCTTAGAACCCAAAAAGTTGGCCAGTAGGTGCACAAATAATGTCATGGCCTCATTTCCTTGCTACCCCAAAGTTCTCCTTCAAGAATATTCAGGTCAGTGGCCATCCCAAGAATTCTTCAGGAGTGTAGAATAAGGGAGGATCATGTCATGGTGCAATAAAAAAAAGCATTAGATTCAAATTCTGACAGTTTTTGTGGTCTTTCAATCACAAAATAACAGGGTTAGATTGGATAATCTTAAAGATCCTTTTCTTCTTTAAAAGTAGGATATTGCTTCTCTTGTGCACTAGAAAGTTCTTTGGACTCTTTGAAGATATCTACCTCCCTTTCTATTCTGTGGACGCTGGGGGTGAGAGTTCATAGGACATCTAGCCCTTTTACTACCAAGGAAGATTGTCAAATCTTAGCCTATTCTAAGTCCCTCGGGAGAGAGCACACTTCATCACTGATCCTCAAAAACCAACAACAACAACAACAACAACAAAAACCAACAACAACAACCAAAAACACCTGCCCTTTACTAGAAATCTTCCTGCTGCTTTCAAAGCCAGTAAAGTTTTTACCTTTTCACTCCTCCATTCACCTGGTCGCAATCTGACTCACTGATCATGTCTCTGTTGGTTTCCATTAAGAATCTTGTTGTAATGATGAGCAGTATGATTTCAGAAAAGCCTGGAAAGACTTAAATAAACTGATGCTAAGTGAAGTGAGTAGAACCAAGAGAACATTGTACACAGCAGCAACAAGATTATGTGATGATCAGTTCTCAACAATGAGGAGATTAAAGGGAATTCCAATAGACTTGGAACAGAAAGTACCATATGCATCTAGAGAGAAAACTATGGAGACTAAATGTGGATCAAACATACTTTTGTTGTTTGTTGTTTTGTTGTTTTTGTTTTCTCATTTTTTCTACTATTGATCTGATTTTTCTTGCACAGCATGATGAATATGGAAATATGTTTAGAAGAATTGTACATGTTTAACCTATATTGGATTGCTTGCTGTGTTGGGGAGGGAGAAGGGAGAGAAAGAGGGAGAAAATATTAGAACACAAGTTTTTGCAAAGATGAATACTAAAATTATCTTTGCATCTATATGGAAAAAGAAAATACTATAAAAAAGAAAACAGATTTTAAAAAAGAATTTTGTTCTACCTCATAGGCTCAATATCATTTAGAGTTGGATGGAATTTTAAAGATCACTTAATCCAATCCTTTCATTTTACAGATTAAGAAAGTGAGCCCTAAAGAGGTGAAGGGAATTAACTAAGCTAAAATAGGCCCAAGGTAGGATTTGAAACCAGATCTTTGGGGCTGAAATTCCATTAAACTATTCAATCTCCCTGCATTCTGTTTGATATCAGTTTGAGATTATCATCTGCCACTGAGCTGCTCTCTGACCCTTACCTATAGGAGTGCTCAACTATAATAATTTCAGAACACATAATACAATGACAACAATGACATTGTAAAGGCAAATACTTCTGAAAGGTTTAAGAGCTTTGATAAATGCAAGGCCCTACCATAATTTCAGAGGACTAATGATGAAACATTCCATCATCCAACAGAGGTGAGGAACTCAGAATGCAGAATGAGACATATTTTTGTATGTATATGATGCAGCGGTTTTGTTTGGCTCTAAGATTTGTTACAAGGCTTTTGTTTTTCTTTCTTTTTCAGTGGAAAAAAAGAAGGTGGGAGGAAGAAAAATGATTATTAATTGAAAAGGAATAAAAATTAAAAATAAATAAGCCCTAATCATTAGTAGCTGCTGGATGACCTCAACTGACACACCTCAGTTGGTGATCTTCCAGGAATCTTCTCTTAATCTTCTCCTAATCAAGCTGACATATTCTAGGAGAACGGTGTAAGGCATGTAGAGATCAGGCACAGTCCCTCTGGTTTTTTGCAACTAATTTAATCAAGGTGGATGAACCTTCAGACAATATCATTAATTAATAAGGTCTTACAAATAGAACACAAGATCATCTTTATATTGTTCTCACCCAAATTATCTTATTATAATCTCACAATTCTGAATCATAACATGCATTATAATCTCCATTTAACAAACAAATAAGCTAAAATCCATCCAGGTAAAGTTCTTTGCATCCAGTAACTCAGAAGTGAAGACAGATCTAATGGTCAGTTCTCCTTCCTCCTCATCATTCACAGAACTGTGAAAACAAAAGCCTAACAGCTCTCACAGTAGACCATGGGAGGACATGTACATAGCAGAAGAAAAAGTATGCCAGAAGTCCTGTTTTAGCAAAAACTACTGATTATCATCTGCCTTGAGCTTCTTTTATGCCTATGTATCAAGAGCTTGACTGATACATACAACACAGAGCTGTTTGGGGCTGGGTTCTGGTCCAACTCTGACACTAACTTACTGTGTAATTTAGGGCACAGTATAATTTAATTCTCTCTGGGACTCAGTTTCTTCATTTGTGAAATGAAAAAAAAGAAATGATAAAAGCTTACATTTTATAGTATCAAAGGTTTCTCACTTTGTCTTCACTGAAAACCTAGGAGATAAGTGCTGTAATTATTTTTTACAAAAGAGAAGTTGAGACAAGAGGAGATTAAGTGACTTGCTCAGATTCATGCATCAGGCAAGTATCTGAGGCAGGATTTGAAACTAGCTTTTCCTGGTTCCTAGTCCAGAGTTCTAACCACTGTGCTACACAGCTGTCTTCAAATAAATCAAGAATTCATGAATGGATTTCAGGGGATACATGAACTTGGATGGGTAAAGGATTATTTCATTGTTTTCACTAACTTCTAACTGAAATTTCACAAGTGAGGGTCGATAGGCTTCATCAGACAGACAAGAGTGTCCATGGTACAGAAAGGTTCAGAACCCCTTTGACTGTGTCTAAGATCCCTCCCAGCTCTTACAAATCCTTTTATTATTTGCCTTCTCCTTTCTGGGAAGAGAGTTCATTTCCAAATGTGTTTGTAGTCACTTGTCAGGGGGAAGGGCATAGAGGGCTTTACTGGGAGGAGAGCAGGCTGGTCCTGAAATTCAAGTATAACCTAACTCATGGGTTTGTTTTCCTTCTTCTGCTACTTCAATTGGGGATTTTTAAAATAAAGAAAATAACTCATAAGTCTGACTGACTGACACTTTCTAGTTTCCAGTGCACCCAAGAAGAGAAATTTCTCAAGACAAGATTTGTGTGGCTAAGCCTTGCTGGCAGAGGGCACTTAGCTGAAGGGAAAAGCTAGGAGCTTCCAGTAGAAAACAAACAAACAAGCACTTTCTCTGCAACCACCAGGTTTTTTTTAATTCCTTTTATATTTATTTCCCCCACACCCCTTTGTTTTTTTCCCTCCCCAGTTGTGTTTCATCCTCATTCCCTTCCTCTGTGTCTCCTTTCTCTCCCTAATTCTAAGTAACTCTCTATCACATGAGGGCTGTATAAAGAATGGAGCATCAGCAAAAGACTTAGGTATGAATCCTAGCACTGGTATTTAGTTGCCCCCAGGCAAGCCATTTCTTTCTGGGCCAATTATGAAATTGGGGGTGGGAGGGCTGGGTCCTTTCCAATTATAAAATCCTAAGAAACATGGACAACAGATTTACATATTGAAAGCATCTCTGGTGCCATCTAGTCCAACCCCTGCATTTGTAGATGAGGAAACTCAGATCCAGGGAGGTTTGTTACATAATCTGCCCAAGATCACATAGTAGCAAAGGCAGGATTTGAACCTATGTGCTCTTGCTCCAAATGCAAAGTTCTTCCCACTAGATAATATGACTTTCCCGGTTCTTTTCTATTACCCACACAGTTCTCTACTTACTCATCCAAACATCTCTGAAAGTAGGCCATGTTCTTGGTGACAGATTTGGTGTGGGGCAAGTCATGAAGCATAGCTACATCGTGACACTAATTTCTCTTTGCTCTTCCTCCATTCCCATTGGGTGAATGGGATTGGTCATGGGATTTTAAAAGAAATGAAGAGATTTAGTTTTATAAGGGATGAATCTTTGAGGAACAGAAGGGTGAAGGGGAGGAAGAAAAGTTAAAGGGAAAATTTGGGTGATGTAAGAAAATGTTTTGTTTTGTTTAAAGAAAAGAAATGAACAGTAATGGATTGGGTAATGGATGGTCCAGAATATGGCAATCAAGGAAGAAGCAAAGAAATTGGAAGAGACCGGGGGCTTCTTCCACCATTAGGTTAATTGCAGAGGCAAGAAGTTTGTGATTAGTTTAAACTTTTTCAGTCAAATAACTGGGATTTTAGCTACTCATGTCAAAGAAGGATAGAATTTAAAGTTGAGATAGACCTCTAGTACAATCCCAACATGTTACAAATTAAGAAACTGAGGCCAAAGATCACACTAATTAAGAGCTATTTATGCTAATTAAAGACCTAGAAGGACCCATAATTCCTGGCTCTTAGACCTCAGTCCAACATATATAAGGTCAAACAGAATAATTCCTTTTCTCCCAACCAAGGGAAAAGCTACATGTCAAAATTGTTAAAAGAAGGTTAAGACTGTACTGCCTTCTTATATGCATGGCAACTTACTTTCTGAAGGAGGTATGTAGCATAGAGTTAGGAGAGAACAAAGTAGATAAAATCACATATCTATTTCACAGGGGGCACCCCAAATATGATTAAAGGGCTAAAAATTTCCCTTACCTAGAAGTCCTAGAAACATGGATAAAGCAAAAGGGTCTATAAGATCATTTAGCCCACTTTATTCATTTCAGAGATGTGGAACCAGAGGTTCAGAGACAGGAAGCAGTCTGCCCAGTGTCAAGAGGTTATAGAGGGGCAGACCCGAGGCTGGGTCAATTGATTCTCAGACTGGGATTCTTGCCGCCCTATTACACTACATCACACATCTGGAAATAGTGTAGGGAGGCTGGAACCCATCTGGAATAAAGAAAGAACAATCAATAAGCAAGCCTTTTCTGAGGACCTACTATGTCCAGCCCTATTCTAGGCAGCATGGGAAATTCAGTAGAAAGAGAAGGCATAGTCCTTCTTCACAACTTGTTCTCAAATCTAGCTCACAAATCAATATTTAAAACTATGAAGAAACGAGAAAGCCTAGTGGATAACATAGAAACAATTCTCAGATAATGGAATGCTGACACTGAGTGCTGTAGGGCTACTGAGGAGGAGGAGATCAAGCGTAGGCTCCAGTCATTGGCAAAGGCTTCATGCATCAACCTTTCAATAAGTATGAAAATTTTACCAGCTCATAAAAATGCCCCCCACACCCTCCTTCCCCTCAGGGGGTACACAGGTTGTAAAGTAAATGAAATGAGTACACTTCTACTTGCCCAAGATAAATCAGCACTAGGTAGACAGATATCTTTCTCCCCCATAAATCACAGTCCCTCATGTTCAGAGATGATGCTTCTAGCTGATTGCTATCTTGGTGTGTGGGTGGGGTGCAAAGGATCAATGCTCAACCCACACTGTTGGGCACAAGATGTTACACCCCAGAAACCTGACATGGAGTGTTTGGGGTTTTATTTTAGGGCATGATTTTTAGGGGGGTGGGAGTAAAGACTATAATTTCACCTGTATAGTGAATTCCCACACTTCTTCATCAATATAGAACATCAATTCCTTTGTAGTTTGTAGTCTCAGAGAATTGCATGAGGAATATGATTTGTTCATTTCCACAGAGCCAGTTTGTTTCAGAGACAGAACTTGAACCCAAGTTCTCCAAAAAAGACCCTCTATCTACTATGCTAGGCTGCCTCTCAACACAGAGTAACAATTCAAAATTATCTTCTCTCTTTAGCCTGTACAAGGGAAGCCTATTCTATCTGCCACTCTGGTCTCCTATCAACAGATTAATATTACTCAAAACACAACAGCAATAGTAGGTTCTATAGCCTTTCCATCAAACTATTATCTGTTGGAGAGAAGAGGTTGTGTCTAACTAAGTGCCCTGTACCAGTCTAGATCCACCAGTAACAATAACAACAGCTAATAGAAGAAGCAGCAGCAGCAGCATTTCTCCAAAGCCCAACCTGGGCAATAAAAGGGTGGGGAGAAGGGAAGCAATAGTAAATTAAGGGATTGTCAGCCAAGGTGATCTTCAAGTGAGACTCTGCAAAACTTTAACTATGGAAGAAAAATAGTAGGAGAGTGACTTGTCTCAGCACCACTCAATCTGAAATCCAAAAAAAAAAAAATTAATAAAAAAAAGGCAATAGGCCGACAGTGATATGAAGATGAGAACTGAGCATCTTAGACTTTAAAAAATAATTACTCACCCAGAGTAAGTGTATAACAGGCTCTAAGTATATCATTTTACACCAATGTTCCAAAGTCAGTCCTAAATGTAGATTTAATAAGCAAAGATAAAATCTTAAAAGATATTCCTGCCACCACAGTGCCTGAAATTCCACCATTATAACCATTACTTTGTCTAGAAAGTCCCTGTTAAAATGCAAATGTGCTACTTAGGAGGACTAACACATTAACCTTTCAATATATACTGAACACACCAGCAAGATTTATTAACAATGTTTTACAAATATGACATTTCATAGCTTAAAAGCAAAATTTGCACTTAGGATTTCATTTGATCTTCCCAAAAGCCCCTATTTTTACAGAGAGGAAGTTAAATGACTTGCCCAGCAACAAGTGGTATGACTGCAACTGGAGACTGGGTCTGCCAATTCCATGTCCAGACATTTGAATACCCTGTTATGCTCACAATACTTTAACTAATTTATCACAGCCAAGAACCAAATGCTGAAAAACAGGTTCATAGGGAAGTCCTGAAAAGATTTCAAACATGAGGTGTTACCCAAAAAGGCATTTCCAGGTTGGACAACCCAAGAGGGGACTTCAGCCTGTTAGGAGAATAGTAGGGAGTGAAGGCAGCAGGAGGGTTCCTGAATCTAAGCAAAACAAAGAAACAAAAGTGGGGCAATAAAAAGAATATCCAACCATAGAATGTTGACAATAACTTAGTTTCAATTAAAATCTGGGGGGAGAGGGGATATCTCTGAAGGATGAAAATAGTTTACCAACTAAAACAAAAATTTAGCAAGCACTTGCTATGTCTAGAACATAGTGTCAGGAGCTGGGGAATGTAAAAAGTTGTGGCAATGTATGGTTAGATCAATCATTCAACGAGCATTTATTATGAATCTAGTATGTGCTATGCACTGTACTAGGCAGAAGTATGAAATGAAAAATAAAATATTCCCTTTCCTCAAGAAGTTTACATGCTATTAGGGGAAACCATATATGCATAGATAAATAAATACAAAATATATACAAAGTAAATGTGAAGTAATTTCCGGTTCTTAGTTCAAGGAACTCACATAGTTCAGGACTAAGAGATGCTAGTACAGATTTAAGACTTTTGGGCTGTTGCTGCTGCCATTTGTCTCCTCAGGGATGTCATGTTCTCTAGCCTGTGGGCTTGAATCATGATACAGCTCCACTGGTCCTTACTCTGGCCTCAGGTATTCCTGTCCCAGTCTCAGTAAACCTCCTTCCATTCTCTTGCATTCTCACTCCAATTTCCTGCCTGTTTCTGTTTCTCCTTCCCCACCCTCACAGATCTTGACTTTTAATGTTTCTGACCACATACACTTGCTGTCTGATTCCTGAGTGATAATTTAAATTAAAATTCTTGCCTAAACTATGGAGTAGACTCAAATCTTGAGTGGCAATTCAGTAAAAAGAAAGGAAAAGGATTGATCCTATTTCCCTGACCCTACTTGTATAAGTTCTGAGAGTCTTTTTAAAGATAAAGGAAAATCAGAAAAAAAAAAGGGACAAACCTGGGGCCCCAAAACTAATAGTCCAAGCAGATCCAAAGATTAAAAAGAAAGTAATCAGTCTTAAGTTTGTTTTTTTCCTCCTCAGTCAAAAGGTACATTTGTTTCTGAGAAGAGGTTGCAGACAAAATGAAGGGATAAAATAGGCACCAGGATCCGTAAATATGAAATAGATTTGAGAGAGCATATAGTTAGCAAGAAAAGGAGTTTTAACAATTAACAATAGAAAAGACAAGTTCTCCAGTGGAACTCATAATTAATCAGAAAAAGGGGAATATGCCATGATGTGTGAGTATGCCACTGACTGGCAGATTATCTTCATAAAGGAATGTAGCAGACTAACTAGAATTAACAACAGTAAGAGAATTAACAACCATTAAAGGGAAGACACTATGAGAAGCATGAGAGAGAGGGGGGAGGAGGGAGGGAGAGGGACAGGAAGAGACAGAAAGAACACAAATCTCATAATAGGTTTAGTCTTGAAAAAGAATTAGCAAAGATCTTCATCATAAGCATGTTTTTTATGAGCCAATGACACTTTTTAATTTTATTTTTAAATGATAGTTTTTTCAAAATACAAGGAAAGCTAGTTTTCAACATTTACCCTTGCAAAACTTTGTATTCCAAATTTTTCTCCCTCTCTCCCATCTCCCCCCTTCCCTATTCAGCAAGTAATTCAATATAGGTTACACATGATAAACACATTTTTAAAGGGAAAATATAACCTTAAGGGTTTCTCAAGGAAGGAGAAGTACCAGGGAAGAATTTGGTAGCTCAGAGGGAAAGATCAAGGAGGGGTCAAGGGAAATCCACCTGGCTGATCAGGTCTCAGACCTATCTAAAGATATATTAATCAATACTTCAAAGATTGTTTAAAGATGCTCAGAGGTTAGAGAGATCAGTCTAAAGTTTAGACACACAATCGTAGCATAATAGGAGCAATGCCATGGGTCAAAACCAAGTAGGAATCAGAGGGAAATGGCAGTACACAAAGTCAGGGAATGAAATGGATTAGAAGCTAGATAACCAAATAGAACCCAAATAACAAAGTGAAAATCAAAATGGGCAGTCAAAAAGTCCTGACGCATAAACTCAAAGGACCAGAAGTAGAGAAAGAGTAGGCATACAGGATGGCAATAACAAGGACAATTTAATATGCAAGTATACTTCCTGCTTTCTCAGGAACTCCTCTCCAGGCTTGAGGACATTTCAATGAGTACCTGACGTAAAGGCAGGAGAAATGGGGTTCGATTCTTCAGATTTTTATTCAGGTGTATGCAGTCTCAACTGTAAAATTTTTTCTCAAGTGTAAAATGGGGATATTAATAGAACCTCCCTCACTGGATTGCTATGAAGAACAAACAAGTTAACATAGTAAATTGTTATTTTGCTATGTTATTATATTTTTGTTATTAGGGTGTTATTGTTATTATAAGAAGTGAGAGGTGATGAATGTGCTTGTAAATGGATTGTAAATGGATTGTAAATGGACATGTAAATGGATTCACTTGAATTAAAGAGTGAAATCAAGTAAAGGAGGCCCGATCCTAACAAAAGATCTGGAAAATAGAATGGGTCTTCCTCTTCACCACCATAGGAAAGGACTAATTGGTTCAAGTCTGCAAAGGACACTGGCCTGAACTCTGCACAAAGGAAATTAAAAAGCAATTAACCTCAAACTAGAAAAGGTCTGTATCCCTAGATAGGGAAATCTGATGTGATCAACAAGAAGATCTAAAGAGAAAAGGAGACTGATTTAATCAAGTGAATATGGCACTCCACAAACACTCACATGGGAAGCTATTCAGGGATGGAACAGAAAAAATTCACAGGCACTCCATGTTGAGATAAGGTGGTCATAGATGAGAAACATCTTCCCATTAGGAGAGAAAGTTGGAAATGGCAACCCTTTCAGAAGCTCTTTGCCTAGGGGAGGAAAGAAGCCTAGAAATTGGCTGGTGGGGGAAAGGAAGCAACCAGAAAGTTGTGTGGAAAAAATGAAGAAGCTTGTCAGTGGTGTTGTTATTGTTTAAATAACAACTAAAACCCAAAATGTAGCTAATGCCAACATTGGCCTGCTGAGTTAATTTGACAGAATGGCATAGCTAATATCAGATCCTGATAGACTGTATCAAACTATGTTACATTGTTATCACGATTTTCCACTCTTAAAGGCCAATAAATTGCTAGTACTTCCAGTAAATGGGCAACACCTATTCTAATCCAGGGAAGAGCCAATCTGTTTAGATTGTTCGTTGCAAGATTTACTATTAATTAGATCGACAAATGTCAGCATCAGCCTGGGTTTAGACTTTTGCTGCCCCATGAATACAATTATGTTACTCAGTTTAAATACCTGTGGAACCACATCACTGTGAAAGAACCAAGCCCAGGGGAGACATCTGAAAGACAGAGCAGCAATCCCCAGTAGTCACTTAATTCACAGGCTAGCTCTAATATAGAATTATTGTTATTGTTAACTATAATTATTATAATGGATCACTTCAATTGTACATAAATGAGACTGCATACTTCCCCTCCATCCATGATCAGGAAAACAAAACCTATTTCTTCCATATGTGAACTGAAGAGGTGACTAAAGAATTAAAGACTCCAAGATGGACAGTCTTGAGTGGCTCAGCTCCAATGTCACAGACACAATCATGGTATACAGGGGCTGAAAAATGGCTTTTCTGTGGGTTGGAAATCAGTTCCTAGAAAAAGCTGGCTGCAGGGGTTGGGATTAGGGGAGCTGGGGAGGGCTACTGCTGAATCACCATAGCAACGCTCTCCACAGTATCACCCTCTCCCCAGCCCTGGCCATCCCTCACCAACTGGTCTGCATACACATGGCTGACTGCCTTTTTCTGCAGAGGAGAGCCCTCCCTGGGTCTGTGCTGATGAGAGGATGGGAGGGGAATGAAATGGAAGGGGAGAGCTAGAACAATGTTACTTTATTTTTGCATAGCATTTCTCAAGGAACTCTCACATATATTATCTTATTTAGTCTTCACAGCCACCCTGCCTGGGAAGTAGGACAACTATTATGGTTCTCCACATGGGGAAAAGGAGACACACTGAGGGGCTAAAAGGTCTGCTTACCCAGAGCACCTGTCTAACTTTTCCAGGAGAAACAGACAGTGGTTAGGGAATGGGGGAAGGGAAGATTGGAGAAGATTGGAGACATGCTGCTGCTATGTATTTCTGAAATCGTTCAATGCAAAGAGCCCCCAAATTAGGGGAATGCCGCTATCCCAGAGTGACATCCAAATTCAGGGCAATTTCTCATTTTGCAACAAGGGCCATGTGAGTGCCTGTTACCCCAGGGGCTCTCAGCTAGGAGAGTGAGGGAAAGGACAGCCCTTCAGACTTTTTCCAAAGCAAGAAATGTTTTCCCCTGGAACAAAGGCAAAATCTTGCTTTCTTCTTGTCTTGGAGTTCCAGGTTAATTGGTTTTAAAAATGGGAGTGATTCTTGTTAGACAGTGTGGGTGTTTCAAGTTGAATCAAGCTGATGGAACAGTGTTCTCCCCCACAGCCAATTTGAGGCTTGACCTCGTGCATCTTGAGAAGCACAGATAATGCTGAGTAGAAACTTGCCAGGAAAAAATAGGGGGGAAATATGGACCCTATTAAGAAAGAGGAGAAAAGTGAAGAAACAAGGAACTGGACACCTTATAATGTGAACTATCAATGAAGATGAGAGATAGCTAAAACTGCAATAGAAATCCATTCCAAAATTCTTACTGGATGCCATGAGATCTCTATTTATGTCACTCGTCTTCCTGGTGTAGATAGTTCTCATTTTATGTAAGTGGACCATTCTGTATATCTCCACTGAAAGCAATTTTTATATAATGTGAATTTGCTGGGGGATGTGGAGAAGGGAGGGAAGTAGGAAAAAGGTCTCAGGCCTGTGAAGGAAAGGGCTGGCACATAATTCAAGGGAATGTGGGAGCAAGGGACAGAAAAACAAGAGCAAAAAGAGGAACAGGTGTGGGGGTCTGACCAAGCTGAGAAGGAGGTAAGGGGGCAGACATGTGAGGGACAGATAAAGATACAGATAGAAGATGGGTGACAAGTTGGAGCTGGGGGACTGAAAATGTAGTATCTGAGTGGGAAAAGAGGAAGATAGAGCCAGCTCCCCAGTATCTGATGGTTTTTCTGTGCCATGATCCTTCTGTTTTCACTTGAAGGATTTTTAAAGTTTGCTGTTGTTGTTGCTGTTGTTGTTTTTATGGTGGTAGGGAGGCTGGGGAGCAAAGGACAAGAGCAGAAAAAGCACTTACTGTACAATGAGAAATGGATTTTTTTAGAATTCTTTACTTAAAGTCAATTTGATAATGAGAATTTACATAAAGCACCAACTGTCTATATATTTTAAAAGTGGCATCCTCCTGGGACTATGAAATGAGCACTGAACTAAGAGTCACAAGCCTGAAGATCAGCCCAACCAAATGGTCAGCTTTGTGGTACTTTGTGTTATAAAATCACTTAATCTCTCTGAAAATCAGTTTCCTCATCTGTAAAATGGGTATTCTGTTTTAAACTGTAGCAACATAGGACTCTTTTTGAGTCACCAGTATAGTGTAAAAACAAACATAAAATCTGCAGGAACCCACCACAGGTGACTTATTCCATGTTTACACCACCCTTGAATTCTTTTCCAACTTTTCCTTTCCTTACCCATACATCACTTACATAGTAGTAATTCACTTATGCAGCATTTGTAGTTATCAACCCCCTTCACCACACTGACAATCTGTAGGATATTAGAAAGTATTGGAATTTTGTTGTTGTTCAGTCATTTCAGGTATGTCCAACTCTTTTCTTGGAAGAGATACTGGAGTGGTTTGCCATTTCCTTCTCCTCTGACAGATGAGGAAACTAAGGCAAATAGGGTTAAGTGAATTACCCAGGTCACATAGTAAGTGCCTAAGGGTGAATTTGAATTCAGGTCTTCCTGACTCCAGGCCTGGAGTTCTATCCACCTGCCACTTAGCTGCCCAAGACTACTCTCTATCATCAATCAATCATTCAATCAAAAAGCATTTTTTAAGGCCTTACTCTGTGCCAGATCCTTAGATAATCTCTGAGAATAAAAGAAAGGTAAAAATAGTTCCTACCCTCAGAGAGCTTCTAATTCTTTGGTCAGACCCACCAGATTCAACAGAATATGAGCTATCTCATTTGCAGCAAAAATTCTTGGCTCCCTCCCTCTCCTGACAAGAATTCCCATGGATATGGAAATCCAAGTCCAAGGAAAGAGACAGCAAATGTGAGGCCAATTTAATTTCCACTGGATGTATTGAGAGCTGGAAAGCCAAATGGCAAAGTTACATTTGTTTCTACTCTCATGGACAGTATGGGTAGGCAAACTGGAAATGCCTAGATCCGTCCCCATACTAGGTCTGAAAACTAATTGCGC
The DNA here is from genome assembly GCA_023553655.1 of Myrmecobius fasciatus. NCBI lineage: Eukaryota > Metazoa > Chordata > Mammalia > Dasyuromorphia > Myrmecobiidae > Myrmecobius > Myrmecobius fasciatus. Next base: position 178,034 of record JAJPUD010002056.1, on the reverse strand, counting down.
TCTGTGGTCATGCTTATAGAATCATAGAAAGAAGAGCAATCCTGAGGGGTATTTCCCTCCTCCTTTGTTCCCTCCCTCTCTGCTTCTTCTCTCCCCTTCCTCCTTCTTTCCTTTCTTCCTTCTTTCTCTCTCTCCCTCCCTCCTTCTTCCCTCTTTCTCTTTCTCCCTCCCTCTCTCTTTGTGTCTCCCTCTGTCTCTGTTTCTGAATCTGTCTCTATCTGTCTCTGTGTGTGTGTGTGTGTGTGTGTGCAGGCACGCACTCAGAGGCATACACCTACCAACTGGAAAGATGATTTGAAATATATGTGGTATGAACATGTTCCTTAGGTGTTTGTTTCTGTGTGTTCACAATAATGTTTCTGAACTTTTTTGTAGCTATTGTACAGCACATATTTAGGACAGCAGTTGAGCAAATCTGAATTGTGTCCCAGATCCAGATGAAGAGCTACATGTCTGATTTTGCCAGCTGTACTCATTCCCATGTCTCTGATGAGGACAATAGGCTCTAACAGGAGCTGAGGCAAATTTCACAGGTTGACAAAAGCTTTAGAAAGTCTCCAGCCTTATGGTTTTATTTGTTGGACAATAATTCGCATTCATATAAAGGAATTTAATCCTAAAAGATGTAGAAAATAGACTGTGAGACTTGGGAATTAGAAGAACTGTTTTCCAATATATTAGTAGGCATTAAAATGCTTTGAAAGTTGGGGCAGCTAGGTGATGCAGTGGATAGAGCACCAGCCCTGAAGTCAGGAAGACCTGGGCTCAAACACTTAATATTCCCTAGCTGTGTGACCCTGGGCAAGTCACTTAACCTCAATTGCCTCAGCAAAAAAAAAAAAAAAAAGAAAAAGAAAAGAAAAAAGAAAAAAAGAAAAGAAAATGCTTTGAAACTTTGGGTAGATCACTTAATCTCTCTCTTTTTAAAATAATAGCCTTTTATTTTCAAAATACATGCAAAGATAGATTTCAACATTTATCTTGCAAAACCTTGTGTTACAATTTTTTCCCTTCTTTCCCCCTACTTTCCTCCCCTGGACAGCAAGTAATCCAATATATGTTAAACATGTGTTATTCTTCTATACATATTTCCACATTTATCATGCTGCACACACACACACAGAAAATCAGATCAAAAAGAAAAAAAATGAGAAAGAAAAAAAACAAGCAAACAATAAAAAAGCTAAAAAATACTATGTTGTGATCCATATTTAGTCCCCACAGTCCTCTCTCTCTCTCTCTCTGGGTACAGATGGCTCTCTCCATCACAAGTCTATTGGAATTGACCTGAATCACCTTATTGCTGAAAACAGCCATGTACATCAGAATTGATCATCACATAATCTCATAATCTTATTGTTGCTATGTACAATGTTATCTTGGTTCTACTCACCTCACTTAGCATCAGTTCATGTAAGTCTCTCTAGGCCTCTCTGAAATCATCCTATTGATCCTTTCTTATAGAACAATAATATTCCATAACATTTATATACCATAACTTATTCAGTCATTCCCCAACTAATGTAATAATAATATTGCTGTAACTATATACTCTTGGTTCTGTTTATTTCACTTTTCATTATTTCATGCCAAGGTCTTTCCATGTTTCTCTAAGATCACTGAGCTCATAATTTCTTACAGATCAGTAGTATTCCATTATAATCATATACCACAACTTGTTTAGCCATTCCCCGATTGATGGACATCCCTGCAATTTCCATTCCTTTTCCCCTAATCGTCTTGGGAAATAGATCTAGTAGTGATATTGTTGGATCAAAGGATATAAGTAATTTAATAATTCTTTGGGAATAATTCAAGAGTGCTTTCCAAAATGATTGGGTCAGTTTGCAATCCCATCAACAATGAATTAATGTCCCAAATTTTCCATATCCCCTCCAATATTTGTCACTTTCCCCTTTAATCATTTTAGCCAATCTGTAGATATAAAATGATATTTTAAGGTTGTTTCAATTTGAATTTCTCTAATCAATATAAACAGGATTACTTTTTTAAAACTTTATACAAATAAAATCAGATTTAAATAATTGGAGGAATGTTCCTGGGTAGGCAGGACTAATATAAAAAAATGACAATTTATATATGCAATGCCATCCCAATTAAAGTAACCAGAAATTATTTTACTGAATTAGAAAAATAATAACAAGTTTCATTTGGAAGAACAAAAAGTCAAGAATATAAAAGTAAATAATAAAAAAGTAGGGTGGTGGGAGAGGATAAGAGAGTGATCCTTGAGGGAAAAGGGGAGGGTAAATAATAGAAGGGCAAAGTAAAAGGTAGAAATAAAGTAGAGGAGTCAAGAGGGATAGGAAATAAGAGATACACACAACCAAAATAAAGATCAGGAGTTGAATTTGTTATGTTAAAAAAAAAGAACAGGGGTAATAATCGTGATCTCAGACAAAGTTAAAATTAAAATAGATATAATCAAAAGAGAAAAATAGGGAAACCACTATATGTCAGCCACATTAATCAATATTGTTTTAAGCTATTTAAAATAACTAGATAGCATAAGGTTGGAATATTACTGTGATGTAGGAATGATGAATTGGTGGAGTTAGAAAAATATGGAAAGACTTGAACTTATAAAGGAAGATGTTATCCACCTTCAGAGAAATAGAAGACAAACAAGCATAGTATGGTCTTGCATAGATGCATATGAATGTACATATGGGTATGATTATATATATATCTATGTATATATGTTTATAAGTATATGTGTGTGTACATATGTGTATGTGCCTGTGTATATCTGTGCTTAATTGTAGCTTTCTTGGGGGAAGGGAGAGAAAGAAAAAAAATAAAGGGAAAAGTGCATAGTAAAGAATAAAAGAAAACCTACAAGAAAGCAAAGATGAACAGTTCTGAATACAATATGTAATTTATTGCTTTATTTTGAATCTTCTCTTCTGTTCTGCTGTGCACATAGCAATGTTCTTTTTTTCTTTTCCCATTCTGTATTTAAATTTAAAATAAATATTTTTAAATAGTTAAGGAAGGAAGTTTAGCAATACCAGATCTTAAAATATTTTTTTATGGCAGTAATTATCAGAAGTATTTGGTACTGGCTAAGAAATAAAAAGTTATATCAGAGTAGGCATACAAATTATAACAGCAAATTAACATAATAGCCTTGTATTTGACAAATGTAAACTCTAAATGTATATATTCACATATCTGTATATATTTATGTTACATATGGATGTTTATATGCAGGGCAGCTAGGTGGTGCAGTGGATAGAGCACCAGATCTGGAGACAGGAATACCTGAATGAAATGGCAAATCGCTCTAATATCTTTGCCAGGAAAGCACCAAATGGGATCCTAAAGAGATGGATACAACTGAAACAAGTAAACAACAAAAATGTGTATATGCCTAAATATTTCTACCTACATAAATACATATTGCCTCCTCTTTTGGAATATAAGTTCCTTAAAGACAAGGACTTTTTTGTCTTTATATCCCCCAAATATGGCAATATATTTGGAACATAGTAACTGGTGATTAATAAATGCTTATTGATTGACTGATTCATAAGAAAGCAAAAAAGAAAATGAGAGAAGAGTGGATCCTTTTCCACACTAATTAACCCTAGGTCAGAAAAATAAGACCACAGCAAATTAGAATATCAATAAAACTGAAAATATATTCTGTTAATATTTTCTTATTTGAGCTAGTAATTCTCGTAGCTCCCAGAGCATTAGCATAATGAAAAGAGCAGAGGACTAATAGACAGTTAAGTCTGGTTTCTAGTCCAGGCTTAGCAGTAAGGAAGTTGTGGGACCTTGGGACAAATTGGCTTCCCTTACTGAGCCCTCTCTTTTTCTTTATGGGGCAGCTAAAATATACACTGAAAATGATGAAGTTCTTATTTTTACATCTAGTTCTATTGGTAAATAGAGAGTCACTGATAATAATTTGACTGGCTGGGAAAGATGTTGGTACACTAATAAGTTTATGGAATCCATTTGCAATATAGCAGGTCCATTCTTGATTGTACCAAGTAAGTATGGTGTTAAAATGAAGCTAAAACTAGCCCTGAGACATGGGTGTCCTAGATTCACACAAAATCATCCTGTTAGGAATATGTGAACTAACTGGCAAAGGTTGGTTGGAACCAGTTAAGGTTAAAACACGCAAACAAACAAGCTCCTATGTCAAGAAGTTCCTTCTAAGCCATGACTCCCCTGCATATAATGGAGTTTCTACCTTGAGGACCAGTCCAAAGTAATAATCGTCATTGGCCAGGGATGCATTAGAACTGTAATATAGACCAGTAGGGGAACAGAAGCTTCATAATTTTCTAGAGTTTTTTAGAAATAAATCAGTGCCATTTCCTATGCTGGGATTATCCTCCCTCTGCTTTTTGGCTGATCCAAATCCTGTAAATCCATTATAATTCAGTCTTCTTCCATGAACCTTCCCCAGATCATTCTAGCTCATGGTCATTTTTCTCTTCTCTAACTTCTTCTGGCATTTATAGTTTCCAAAAGGTTATCATTTCATCACATGCTGTCACATACATTTGTTATTCAGTCTTTTCTCAGTCTTGCCTGACTTTTCATGATCCCATTTGGGGTTTTCTTGGCAAGGATACTGGAGTAGCTTGCCATTTCCTTCTCTAGCTCATTTTACAGATGAGGAAGCTGAGGCAACAGGGCTAGGATGATTTACTCAAGGTCATACAGCTAGTCAATGTTTGAGATCAGATTTGAATTTTGGAAAATGAGTCTTCCTGACTTCAGGCTCAACATTCTATCCACAGTGCTACCTAGCCACCTTGTGTGAAGATAGGTTGGTAAGTAGGTAGGTAGGTAGGTAATTGTAGGTAGGTAGGTAGGTAGGTAGGTAGGTAGATATATAGATAGATAGATAGATAGATGGATATAAAGATAGAATTGCACAAGGACTGTATCTATGATTTCATTGATATACACAACTCCTTGGTGAGAAAATATTTTTTATCAATACAGGTCAGGTCTGCTGACTTCAAGGCTAGTTCTCTTTTATTATATCATTCTGCCTCATATGTATGTATGTGTATATAACTATATGTATATATCTATAGTTGTATACATATACATATCTATGTATTTATTTGTTATATATATATATGTATGCACATACATGCATATATATAAATGAGTATGTTTATGTAAACTAATCATTCAACCAACAACAACTTTTTAAAAATCTACTAGGTATTGTACACTATACTAAGCACAATAACAAATACAAAGAAATCTACATTCAAATAGGAGATATACCCCGCTCCCCAACACAAATACATGGTAAATATAAAGTGAATAAATGCAAAGGTTTATAAAACAGTTTGTGAGAAAGGGTACTAGTATTTGGGAGGTCAAGAAAGGCTTCATGCAGAAAATTATGCTTGAGCTACATCTTAAAGGCAGAGAGAGACTCTCTGACACAAAGATAAGGAAGGAGAAGGTGTTCATCATGCAAAGGTGAAAAGAGAGATGAGAGATGCAGAATCCTTTGTAAGGAACAGAGGCAATCCTAATCTAGCCAGACATCAGAGTTCAGGCAGGGGGATGATGTTCAATGACAGTGAGGAATAAAAGGGTCTACCATGTTGTGGTCAGTGGAATCATAAAGAGTCAGACACGGCTAAACACTGAACAACTACCATAACAAATGGTTGAGCTATTTCCAAACTGGATGACAAGTTACAACACACCATTAGCATATTTTTTTTTTTTTGGTCAGCTTTCACATGAGGGAGCTGAAACAAATCATGTTTAAAGTCCCCTCCTTTTCTAAAATGCTATGATTTTCTGAAGCTCTGGACACAAACGCTACATGAGTTCTTTTTCTTCATACCTTTACAAGTGAGTTGAAATAGGCGGCAAATATGCCCGTCCATGGGGCATTTCTACTTTGGCTGAGATTAAGCAATTTCATGTCAGCTTCCATCTGGCTCTTGTCATAGCCAGGCATGCACCACTATCAGGCTCTTCCTTTCCCTCTCTTGGCCAGAATCCCTCTATCCCTAGCAATGGCAAAAAGCCTGCCTTTAACTTCCCCAGTATCAGAGGAGGTACACTGCCCCTCTCCCTCCGTGGCAAGTTCTCCCAGATAATTCTGTTCAGGAAACTAAACAGCAGGACTAAAATGTGGTCTGGCACCAATGGCTTTTAGCCCACAATTACACAACTGGAAATGCAGTTAGTTCTAATAAGCAAATATCTTTCTGAAACTAGACCTTCATTCTCACCAATAGGGTAACCCATAAATTCCACACCTTGAAACAGTGAATTGTACTTCATGTTTCTTCTTTCTCTGAGGCCTCCCTATATGGAATCATTTAATATTTGGCAGGTCAAAGGTCTTTACTTGTTTGGTTGCAATCTCCCATTTATGAAATGTTAGCTTCGTACAGTCTATAAAACACATCAGCCTTTTAAGGATCCAAGGATGCTTTTTAGAAAAGAGATTTTCCCCCCAAAAAAGTCAGCAATTGGGAATAGGCTTGGGATCAAATATTTGGTGGCTCTAAATTCATATTCTCAACTCAACTCAATTTTTTTTGAAAACCAACAGGGCAATTTTCCAGGCTAAAAATCCAACTAGAACATCATTTCTTCAAATAAATTCCACTTCCTGTCACCCACCCTTAGGCTCTCATTGACTCTCATCTGGACTATTGAAGTAGCCTTCTAGTTGGACTTCCTGCCTCATCTCATCCCACTGCAGTTCATCCACCATACTGATTTTTTCTAAAAAAAAAAAATGATTTTTCCTAAAGTTCTATGTCACTCTCCTACACCACAAATTACAGTTGTTCCCTATTTTTTTCTTGGATCAAATATAGATACCTCTCTTTGGCCTTTACATACTTCACAACCTGACCTTACCTTGCCTTTCCAGCTTTATTATGCACATACATCACTTCCCTGCACTCCTTAGTTCAGTAAAACTAACCTTCATGTTGTTCTCCACATATGACACTCAATCTTCCATTTCCAAATCCTTGAACTCTCTATACCCTAGGTTCTCCATATCATATTACTACAGATGTAGAGATGCAAGCAACCAGACAAGTCATTAAATTCAACTTCCTTATCTTTTAACTAAAGAAACTGAGGCACAGAGAATTTAAGGGATTTTCCAGGATCATACAACTAGTAGTTATCCAAAGCAGGATTTTACCCGGGACCCAACAACCTTAGAATCCTTGATTTTCTTCAAGACTCAACTCACAAGTCATCTTCTGCACTAGAATTTTCCTGGTCTCCCAGTTGCTACTGTCTTCCATCCCCCAGTTAATTGTGTATCTAATTTGTATATATTGATAGATAGATACATATCCTCCCTATAAAAATCTAAGCTCTTCAATAACAGAAACTATTTCCCTTTTATCTTTGTATCTTCAGTTGCACTGGTACATAGTAGATACTTAATAAATACTTGTAGACTGATGCTTCCCAGTGAAGAAAACTAATTGACCCAGAAACAGAATTTATCATTCAACTTTTGACAGGCACGCCACAACCAAAACACACAATCAACTCTTAATTTTTAGTTATGACTTCTTGGCTAATGGGGATATAATAATGCTTACTAGCTACATGACTGTGGACCTCAATTTCCTCATCTTTTACATTAAGGAGTTGGACAAGATAATTTTAAGGTTCTTCCCACTGCTACCACTCCAAATTCCCAATAGATCACATGGAACAGGATTCTCTAGATCTAAATGTCTAGATTTCAGAATGGAAGCTACCTTTTCCTCATTCTTGATAAAGCTGAGGTATCCCATGATGTCAATCAAGAGAAGGTAGCTAGTGGGAATGAATCGCTATCACTCACAAGGTAAGTACATTTTAAATAACATGCTTTCTGATAAATTTGTACTTATAAATTTTGCATTGTTTCTTTCTGGATCCTCTCCCCAGAGGCCAGTGTGTGGGTAAGTGTTGAGGCAATGCAAAACTTCTTTAAATATTAGCTTAACTCAAATATAACAACAATAATAGCTGCTCTCATATAGAGTTTTAATATTCACAATTCACATTGTACATGTTATCTTTTTGATACTCCCAATAATCATACAAAAATGGGCATTAATATTATTATTATTCCTATTTTACAAATGAGGAAATAAATGGGGGTTGAGTAAAGTTCAGAGATTTGCCCAGTGTCACCTAGCTAGTAAGTGCTGCCAAAATAATTTGAGAGTTAAGTCTGTTTTCTTCTTTTCTCCCCCCAAAAAACTATAAAACTATTTCCAAAGACAAATAGAAATAATTTCTAGTTACTCATTCTTATAGATCATTTGAGTCATCACTCCCTCCCATTACTTTAGTCATTTAGGAATGGGTTATTAAACAAGACCTTCCTCAGCCTTGTCTTTCATGACCATTAAAATATAATAATTGATTTGAAAATTATCAACCTTATTTTAAATCCTATTCAAGAAAACATCTGCAGAGATATTGCTAAACCCACTTTTTAAAAATGAGAGGTAGCCCCAGATAGCAGAAAGCAAACTGGCCTTGGTGATCTTAGACCCAAGTCTGAGTCTTGGCTTTGATGTTTACTAGCTCTGATATAATCCTAGACAAATCATTAAATCTTCCTGTACTCCATATCCCTCTAAAATGAGATATTAATGCTGATCCTACCTAGTTCAAGAGGTTGATGTGGAAAAAGTACTATAATGATCATTAATAATAATAATAATAATGATTATTATTTATATATAAATTGGCATAGTAATGTTAATTATGAATAAACTAAATAGGTATTTATTATTGATATACAAATTGTGTTGGTAACATTAATTGTGAACAAATTAACATAAGAAACCATAAATAAATAAAATGCCATTGCAGGCTATAAAAAAATAAGCCCCTAAAATATTTACCAAGACTTGACCTGGTAGATAGAATGAGAAAATCATCATCTTTCACAGAATGACAGACAACTCCTCATACTACAAATCAAAACTTTAAAAATATTTTAGGAGAATTTTCCCAACAAACAGCCCTTGAGACAGACCCTTATCTCAGGCCAAACTGTTGCCCAAAATTACCTGGACATATCATTGACTGACAAAAACTTAAGAAGAATGTTATTAACTGATGGTGCTATAAAAATATTCATAATCTCCTAGTGGTATTGAATGAAAAGCTATCACAATGTAGAGTCCTACCAGGGGAAATCAAAATCATGAGGGATCAGAATAAGGTACCTTCCTGTATCATCCCCCTTGTCCCATATGTTCATGAGGCTGTACCATGGTTACTGAGATGAGAAAAGATAAGATTCCATCCTACTACTTCTACTTAATGATGAAAAATTTACTTTATCTCCCCTTGCAATTGTAGGATATCAAATATACTTTATTTCATCACTCCTTTTCTCTGAATTCCATCAGAAAAAAAGAAATTATAATGATCATGATTGATAAAATTAGACAAATAGTCTGAACACTTTTCCCATGCCCCAAAAGAATCTCTGATCAATATCACCACTCACCTTGATGCGATTACAGGGAGCAGAATTTTGTTGGAGATCGTCTCCCATGGAAGTAGGCATTCACTCTGATACCTTGCTGAGGGATAGAGATGCTTCTTCCCAATGGTTCCCAGAAACTGAGACTGCCTCCAAGACAACTGGCAAATGCAAATCAGAATAAGATTGTTGCTAGCTGGGAAAACCATCTTTCCTTTTCTATAAGCAAGTTACAAACGTGGCTCAGGCCTTTTTTGTCCCGTTCTGCTTTCCTGTGTTATCCCTCCCTCAGATGTTTAAATCCAAGTATTCCAAAGTGGGGCAGGAGATCCCAGTCTCAGGAAAGGAAAGTGGTAATATATAGGGGAAACATTGAGGGCAATGCAATGGATAGAGCAACGGGTCTTTAGTCAGATAAGGTAACTCTCAGACCTGGAAAAGTCCTCTCTTAGGATGTGTCTTTTTAAGTCATAAGCAAGCACAAAGCACAGACCATATCCCTCTGCAGGAACTCCATCAATACCCCAGTCACTGCCATATTTCAGACATGGAAAATCCAGCCTTAGGAACTCTAGTCTTTGATCAGTTCTCAGAAAAGGAAATGGAAAGGCAGAAAATAAGAGAATAATGATAAGATAATAATTGGAAATTCAGAGACCTCAAATCCCCTAGAAATAAATGTGCTGTTTCCTTTGTTGTTGTTGTTCAGTAATTCAGTTGGGTCTAATTCTTCTTGACCCCATTTGGGATTTTCTTGGCAGGGATATCAGAGTGGTTTGCCATTTCCTCCTCCAGTTCATATTACAGATGAGGAAACCGAGGCAAACAGGTTTAAGCCACTTGCCTGGAGTCACACAGTTAAAGTGTCTGAGGCTAGGTTTGAACTCAGGTAGATGAATCATCCAGTCTCCTCTCTCAACACTCCAGGCACTAACCTTGCTCCCTTAACTCCTCCCATTACACCACAATGCTTCCTAACACCCTTCTTGAAACTCTTGTCCTATATGGATGCAGGCAGTTCCCAACTTACAAATGGATTGTGTTCTAAGAGCCCATTTGAAAGCTGTTGATTTGGAATTCAGCACACATATTCTCATAGAAACAAGGTTATGAGAGGTCAAGTTCCTAGGCAAGTTCACAAAAGCCAATTCAATTCAAAAGCCAATTCAATTCAATTCAATTTGATAAATAATTATGTGATGTATCCTCTGAGTGCAGGACATCAAGCTAGGTGCTGGGGATGTGAAAAGGAAAGAATAATAAAAGCAGTAATGATGAAGAAGAGGAGGAGGGAGAAGAACACTTATAGAGTACCTACTATGCCAAAGCACTATGCTTAGCATTTTATAAATATTATTTTATTTGATCCTCACAGCAAGCCTGGGAGGAGCTATTATCTTCCACAAATAAAGCACAAATTCTGCCCTCAAAGAGGTTGCAGTCCTTTTTTAGCCTATACGCTCTGATGTCATCAATGGTTCTGTGATAGTCCAGATGTGGCCACTGCCTCTATCACTTCCAACAACAATCTCCCTAGTGTGATTTGGTCATATAGTCGAGAAAGGTTTGGGCTCCAGTGGGAAAACAATGGCCCTTAAAACCAAGAGGACTTTATTTTCGAATCCTAGATATGATCCTCACTAGAAACCCATGTAAACTAGAACAAGTCATGTAATTGCTCTGAGCTTCAATTTTCCTCCTCTGTAAATATATATGAAGATATATTTAAATTCCTAGAGTTCTTGATACTGTATTATAGCATAGGAAAATATATTTCTCTGAGTCTTGGAACCATAGATTTAATCTGGTAAGGATCCCAGAAGTCACCTATTTCAACTGTCTTGTTTGACATGAGAAAATGGGCTGAGAGAGCTAATTGATATAAGCAGGATTTAAATTCAGGTCCCTCAGACTACAAGTTTAGCATTCTTTTTTATTCTTCCACATTGCTCTTCTCATTCCCTAGTGAGGTAAGGGCCATGAATATGTTTGTCATCTCAATTCCCCATACCACTGAGGCCCTGGCTAGTCAATCAACTGCCAAGTATTTATTCAATGAAATGTAGTTGTTTATGCAGTTGCCGTGTCTGACTTCATGCCATTTAGGGTTTTCTTGGCAAAAATATCGGAGTGGTTTGCCATTTCCTTCTTTAGCTCATTTTACAGATGAAGAAACTGAGGCAAATAGGATGAAGAGATTTGCTTAGAGTCACATAGCTAGTAATTGTCTGAAGCCACATTTGACTAAGGAAATTGAGTCTTCCAGACTTCAGGCAGAGCACTCTATCCTAATTGCTACCTAATTGTCCCATTCGATGCATACTGTGTGCCAATACTGTGCTAGTCAAGGCTTCCCAGCACTCACCTTGGCTAGACTATCCACAAAGCTGTTTTCCCCTTTCTCTACCTCCTCCTCAATCAGTCAGACTCATCATCTCCAGCTGTCTGATTATGAGGCTGCCTTTCAACACCGACATGTTTTTAGCCCACTCTTCTCTAAGTTGAAGTGAAGGTCATTTTCTCTAATTGGAAAGAATATTCATCACTGGGCAAGAGTTGCAAATGAGAAAAACAGTAATTTAATTTATGGAAAAGCATGTCTCTATTTATTATAAATAAATTAATAAATACCAAAGCAGAGCTAAATGAACAGATAATAAAGTGGCTACAGATAGAGACTTCACATAAACACATATAAAAGTTAAATGAAAATATTACAAAATGTATCACAATTGACCAAAGATAGAAATTTTTTTTATTTAATTGGGGGTGGAGCTTCATCAGTGCATAGTACATTGGGGTTGAAAAGGACCTTTGAGATCATTTAGTCCAGCAGTCTCATTTTAGAAATAAGGAAACTGAGGTTCAAATAAAATCCAAAGTCACACTGCTCATTAGCAAAAGAGTCAGGACTAGAACTCAGGTGTTTTCTCTGCTGGTTCATTGACTTTTTCACTAGACTGCCCAGCCTCTAAGTGAGGACTTTAAAAAATAGCTTCTTTACATTCTCAAAAGAAGAAAAAAAATTGTGTATTCAACAGTTTCTCTTTACCATACTTGGAATCTTTTGCTAACTTTAAATTACTAAAGAGACATTGCTCAGCATGATCTTCCTGGAGGTAGAAAAGCCTTGTACATGATTTCAAAAACGTACTCTGCCAGGGCACCTCTTCTCCCCCAAGTTAATGATTTCACATTTAAAATTAATACAAGCCTGAAATGCTCTGAAATCAAGGCAGCTATTTAAAAAGCACTACTGTTAGATCATTAAAAAGCAGACATTTAATTACTACAAAAATTTTTTTTTACCTTCCCTGAAGATCAATCTGAGTTTAGACATTTGTTTTAAGAAAAACCTTAGGTATGAATTCCTGGAAATCAATCAACACGTATTTATTAAGTCCCTGCTTTATTATAGGCCCTATGCCAGGAGCTGAGAATACAAAGACCAAAATTAAACAGCACCTGCCCTCAACCAGTTTGCATCTCATTGGGATACAGATAGTATATACAGGGAGGAGCAAATACAAAATATGTGGATGAGGGCTAGATGTGTGATTTCATTGCTAAGAGGGAACTGCCTCTGTCAATGCAGGTCAGCATGTTCTTTGCAATTTAGCATCTTGGAAAAGAGACCTAGAGAGGTGGAGTGGAAATCAAATAGAAATTGGACATGGGAGCTAGGTGAGGCCATAGTGCAAAGAGTGCTGGGCCTGGATTCATAAAGTTTCATTGTCCTGAGTTCAAATATGACTTCAGACACTTACTAGCTGTGTGGCCCCAGCAAGTTACTTAAGCCTGTTTGCCTCAGTTTTCTCATCTATAAAATGAGCTGGAGAAGGAAATGGCAAAATCACTCTAGTATCTTTGCCAAGAAAAATCCAAATAAATCATAAAAAGTCAAATATGACTCAATTGACTGAATAAGAAACTGTACATATAGATTGCTACAAGCCACATAATGGCTTAGAAAACCATATGTTCATATAAACAAACACATGTATATGTACATGTATATATATACATACACATATATGTGTGTTTATATATGTATGTGTATCTATACATGTATGTATATGCACAACTTTATATTTATATAAACAAATACATACAATTTTACTTTCATTTATTTTGTTAAATATTTCCAAATTACATTTTAATCTGGTTGGGGCAATACTCAGTAGTGTTGTGGGCCACATGTGGCAGATGGGTCACCTCTGACCCTCTGGCCTTGACACCTCTGGCCTATAGCATTGAGAGATTAGGTGACAGTTTAGGGATACATAGACAGTGTGTGTAAGAAATGGGACTCATTACTGATTTTGAGGCCAAATCAAACGAGATAATATTTGTAAAGCACTTAGCACAATGCCTGGTACATAATAGATGCTTACAAACACTTGTTCCCTTCTCCTTCCTTTTGAGGTCAGCTCACCATTCATTATATCAACTGGCTGTCATATATAGAATCTAAATGGAATGAATACAAAGTATTCTTTTTTTTTTTTGCTGAGGCATTTGGGGTTAAGTGACTTGCCCAGGGTCACACAGCTAGGGAATGTTAAGTGTCTGAGACCAGATTTGAACTCAGGTCCTCTTGAATTCAGGGCTGGTGCTCTATCCACTGTGCCACCTAGCTGCCCCATGAATACAAAGTATTGAGAGGACACTGAGAGCTAGGAGTTCAGGAAAGAAGACATGTGGACAGTAGCATTTGAATTGAGTTTTGGAGGAACAAAAGAATTACAAGAGGCAAAAAGAAGGAAGGATGGTCCATCATATGTCTGAGGGATAGTCAAAGGCATGGAGAGAAGAGATGGAGGCTAAGAATATCTGTCTTAAGGGATTATAGATTGTTAAAAGAAGAATAGTATGTAAGAAAATAGGAAGATAGGTTGGGACCAGGTGGTGAAGAACTTTAAACATCAAACAGGAATTTACATTTGATCCTAAAAGCCTAATAGGGTTTTGGGGATTACTGATTAGGGAAGTGACATGGTCAGATCTGTGTTTTAGGAAAAATCACTTGAATATCTCTCTGGAGGATGAATTGGTAGTGTGATGAGACTTGAAGCAAAAAAATAAATTATAATGCTATTGTAAAATATTTTGACTTATATTCTGCTGTGCACAAGACCATGTTTTTCTTTTCTTTTTCTTTTTTTTCTATTTTGCATTTAAATTTTAAATAAATACGTTAAATGTTTAAAGTCTATTTTAATAGTCCAAGTGAAATTTTAGTGGTGCAAACCATATGAGTAGAAAGAATAGGACAGATGAGAGATATATTGTAGAGGAAGAAAAATGAGAAGATTGGCCATTAATTGGACATGTGGCATGAGAAATCAAGTTGTAAAGCAAGCATATATTTATAAAGTAGTTAGCACAGTGACTGGCACATAGTAGGTGCTATGTAAACATCATCATGATGATACTGATGATGATTGATGATGAGAGTGAACCAGAGTGACTTAAAAGATGACAGTCTCCTAGACAGAAATAGGAAAGTTCAGAAGAGAAGTTGGTCTCTAATGAATTTCAGAATTCAGAATTCAGAAAAGCCTGGAAAGACTTACATGAACTGATACTAAGTGAAGTGAGCATAACCAAGAGAGCATTGTAGATGGCAACAACAAGATTATGAGATGATCAGTTCTGATGGACATGTGGCTCTTTTCAATTCCAATAGACTTGTGATGGAGAGAGCTATCTGCATTCAGAAAGAGGACTAAATGTGGATTACATCATATTTTCACCTTCTTTGTTGTTGTTTGCTTGCTTTTTTTTCTTTCTCATTTTTTCCCCATCTTGATCTGATTTTTTTTTGGTGCAACATGATATATGTGGAAATATGTATAGAAGAATAGCACATGTTTAACATATATTGGATTATTTGCTGTCCAGGGGAAGTGGGTGAGGGGACAGAAGGGAGAAAAATTTGAAACATAAGGTTTTTCAGGGATGACTATTAAAAACTGTCTTTCCATGTATTTTGCATGTACAATAAAAAGCTATTATAAAAATAAAATAAATGGATAAAAGTATAATTGATGGAGTACTCAAATTTTAATATTTTAAATGTTCTTTTGTGGATCCTAGAAAACAAACTATTCTTGCTTACACTTTATTTTTTATTATTTGTACAGGAAAAAATAGGTGATCAACAGAATAGGAGCACAGATGTAGAGCTGAAAGGAAACTTCTACATCATCTCATTAAGCCTCCCTATTTTACAAATGGGACAGCTAAGTGGCGCTATAGTGCACTGAGAGTTGCCTGGAGTCAGAAAGGCTAGACTTTAAATGTGGTCTCAGATACTTACTGGCTAAATCACTCAATCCTGTTTGCCTCAGTTTGCTCATCTGTAAAGTGAGCTGGAAAAGGAAATGTCAAGCTATTCCAGTATCTTTGCCAAGAAAACCCCAAATGGGATCAGGAAGGGTTGAACAAGACTAGAAAAAGTTTTATGAATAAGGAAATTGAGGTTTAGGAAAGTGAAGGGATTCATTCATGCCCACTGACTTAAAATCCACTGTTCTTCCCACTACTGTATGTGTTATCCCAAGTTTACTGTAATTTTTTCAGCCCTGAGCAAAACTGAGAAAAAAAAAATCAGGATGTTCTACTTATATCTTGGGAGTTAAAAATTCACAGCTATTCAAAGGAGGCTGGAACTCCAAGTCTTTTTCTAATAAGATGCTTAACAGTGTGTGAAGTGCAAGTTTTATGGATGCATAATTAAGTACAACATTTGCCGGTGAGAATAAATCAGAACTCTGGAACGGGGGCACTTGGGTACTGTGACGGCAGCCCTGCAACTTCAGATGTTCCTTTAGTCACCATCTGAAAGTATTCCATTCTATTTTATATTTCCAGACGGCCACATTATGTTAACCCCTAACAATAGATTTCTAGAAACGCATAATTTGCAGCCACAGAAATGTCAGAATACATCTCTTTAAAAAAAAAATTCCCTCCTGTTCCTTGCTTCTTTCCACCACACAACACCATCTTTTCTTTTGGGAGTAGGGGGAACCGAGCCATGTTGGGTAAAATAATTGTGAGAATCCAGGTGTGAAAATGATTGCACAGCAGCAAATGGCTAAGCAACCACCTAAGCTTCTCACAGCCACATGAGCAGCAGAAAGGGCTCCTTCTAAAGCTGATCCCTGAGGGAATTGTCATTGATTTTATCACTGTCCAGAGAATCTCACGGGATATGTGTAAACTGACTTGGGAACCTTTCCATAGACCAGGCTCTCATCAGATACAATTCCATCACTCTGATCTCAATGCTCAATATAGAGTCTAGAAAGTGGCTTCATGACAAATCCCATTAACAATGAATCCCCCTGCAGGCTGGATGGGACTAAAAATGCCTGTTCCCCCTACTATCAGCTATACACCTTGGGACACATCAGTCTGACTGCTCATTTTCCTCTGGTAGCTTTTTTCTTTAGAAAGCATCTTTTATAGGGAATCTATGCTAAAATTACCAAAAAGAAATTCAAAATTTCTTTGTTTTGGATTTTGTCTCTTTATCCAGCCAAAATGACACATTAGCAAATGAGTTTTCCCCTATCCTTGAAGGTCACAACTTTCAAACCAATTAATTTTATTGGGGAAAAAAAGGTGTTAAAATGGGAGAACTCCACTTTTTATAACAAAGCTATGTGCTAATATTTCCCTCATACAACATAGAGATTCTTAAGAGATTCAGGGTTTATCTCTAGTGAATCACTTTCAAAATCCTTGAGAAATACAAAGCTAAACTCTTGAGTCAAGCTGGGTCTGGGTCAAAATTCCGAACTCCCCCAGCACTTAGAGTCTAGTCTACCATACAATCTATCGTTAATTATATGCTGCCCTCTGCACAGTTGCCAGGTTAAGTTTCAAAACCAGGGCTATAAGAGAGTACAGGAATATTTCAGAAAATGAGAAAGACAAACAGGAAAAAAGAGAATGACTAATAAAAACTTTTCTAACTTTAAAATGTTTCCCATGTCTATCTTCATATGGGTAAAACCAGTGAGGGTACACCTCTACTTTTTTTTGTATTAGAATTTTTTTTTTAATTTTCAATTCAACAAAACAAAAATGTCCATAACACAGCATATTAAAACAGATGATTGCACATGAAACTGCATTATCTACCATGTAAAACTTGCGATTTCCTCCAATATACAAGTTATCATGTAAATTTCTTTCTTCTTTTTTCTTTTCTCCTCCTCTCCCACCCTAGATATGACTATTACTAGACACATATATGTACATGTATATCTCCACACATGTATGTACACATATATGTATGTGTTGTGTTTATATTTAAACTATGTTCGTGTGTGTACATGTATGTAAATTTATTCTATACATACTTCTATTTATCCATTCTTTCTCTAGATGCAAATAGTATCTTTCTTAATATGACTTTTATTTTTACACTTCTCAATATAATCTTTGCTAGAAGTCTCAGTCCTCCAACCCTAAGCCATTAGAAATGTAAAGAACAGACTGTCGGGCATTCCCCACTGTACTTTGGGCTGAGAGAGATTATCTGTAGTCCTAGAAGACTATATAGTTCACATGGTGGTAACAACATTTAGTATATACTTTGCTTGGGGAAAAATGATTCTAGTGAATTCAATTTAAAAGAACAGGATTCCCAGAAGGGTGTAGCAAGATGTGCTATTGAAATAATAGATGGGAGAAGAACTACTGGCTGCATTTAGACTATACTGAGAGGAGAGATGCTGGCCTCAGCACGGAAACAATGAAGATGACCTGAGGCTTTCGTTTCTAAGAGAAAACCACTTAATATCTCCCATCTTGTGGGAAGTTACTAAATTGCAGACATGGCTGTTCACAACCTGCCTTAAGTTTCAAACAGACTTCATCTTTCTCAAACTGTGTTGGGGAAACAAGAGAATGAAATATACAGGAGGTAGTAATATCCAGGTAGGGAATCCAAGGATGCTTTACTGCCTAATATATTTTCTTGTTATGTTACCTTGCTATTCTGTTTCATTAAATGCCTTTTGCATTTAATTAATTAATAATTTTTTCCATGCTTCAGTTGGCTTGGTCTGTCAAAGTGTTATTTCACTGAAGAACTATGAGCCTGGATAGATAAGGAAATAGAAACTAAGAACATGACTAGGACTGAGAAGCAGGCTACAAGTATTTGGGAGGCCATTGGTATTCTAGAATATTTCATTCCCCATTAAATTAATATTGTTTTCATTGAATTAAAAACTATTTGAATAGGTTAATATCTCTATCTGAAGACACAATATTGATCCTAGTAATCAATAAATCAATCAACATATATTTACTAAAACTTACTATGTGCTGGGAACTGTTAAATACTAAGAATAAGAAAGAAGGCAAAAGTAGTCTCTGGCCCAAACCAACTTCCATTCTAGTGGGAGAAACAACGCGTGTGCATTTACAGAGGTAGAAATTAACCTTAAAGGTGGTCACCTTGAATGATATATTTTGTTGTTTTTAATTCAGTACCACTATCATTAACTGCACAAACAAATAAAAAAACAAAAAACAAAAAACAAAAAACCCTACCAATATGATATTAGGAATCTCAATTTCCTGTTTGGGCTGGATGATCTCTGCCTATATAACATACTCTTGCTTCCCTCCAACCTAAATAGAGAAGATAAAAATATCTCTCATTATTTATCAAAGTACATTGCTAATATAGCTCCAAAAATTCCAGCATTCCCAAATTTTAGTAGTTTTTTTTCACTCTTAAAAAAGGGGAGATGAATCTCTAAAGACAGTTAAAGCCACATAGTTGCTAATTCTTACTATGATTTGTTGTTTGACTCAATCAATGAATCAATCAATAAGAATCAATTAAGTTCCTCCTGTGAATCAAGGACTGGCTCAGTACTGGGAACATAAATATAAATTTGTATATCATTAGCCTCCATTTGAAACTTAATCTTTTTCTTTTGTCCCTTGAATTATATTTTTATTGTGTAATTTATTATGTTATGACCTAGAAGAGATTATAATCATAGTATAATGAACAAAAAGACAGGCTTGCAACCAGATCTCCATAAGACTATTAAGTGTTGGAGATCCATGGAAAGGCAAAAACAGTCTGAAAGAACTTCCATTCTAATGGGGGAAGCAATATGTAAATACATAGATACATATTAGCTATGTGACTAAAGGCATCTCTCAACCATAACATTCTAAGACTAAAAGTAGCAGAGAAAGTACCAACCTGCATTGGTAGAGCGAGTTTCTGCAATAAGATGGTCTCTACACCAATGAAGTAACAGATCTGGTCCCTATCTTATGATTTATAAAGGATGTCCTTAATATTGCTTTTAAATAATTTGTTATAATTTCTCAGTGACCCATTACTTAGTATATTTTGTGGTGTATTATATGATGCTGAGAAATGTGCATATTGGGTTACAATTCAGAAGATACTATGTCTTATAAAATCTAATTTTTATAATAAATTTCTATATTTCCCTTTTTATTTATCTTTCTGTTAGATTTATCCAGATCTGAGAGAGGAACATTTAGATCTCTTCCAATTGTGGTATGACCTATGTCTTGTAATTTGGCTGACTTTCTGTATAAATATATGTGCTTTAATATTTGGTGTACGTATACTTAATGATGAAATGTTATTATCTATACTGCCTTTAAGTAAGACAGAGTTTCCTTGTTTATTTTTATTGACATTTTAAATTTTTATTTTTGCCTTGTTTTATTCCATGATTACCATTTCTGCCTTTTTGGAATCAACTGATGCAGTGTAAATTTTATTCTAGTTTCTCATTTTCATTCATTTATTTTTTTTAATATATTCTGGCATGTGATAAATCGATATTATTTTTTTATCCAATCTGCATTCTCTTTAATTTTACTGGATTGTTTAATCTGTTTATTTTAAAGGTTGTAATCATTTGCTTGTAACTTTCCCTCCATTTATTTCTTTTGTATTGATTTTTATACTTTTAAGTCAGTACTTTTTTTTTTTTTACTGTGATTAGTTGTGCTTAAATCAATTTGTTCCTAGTCTATTCCTACAAATTCTCCTCAACACTTTCTTTTATTTGACTATTTAAATTGCTTGTTTCTCTCTTTTTTTGTTGTTGTTTGTTCATTTCTCCTTCCTGTTTTGATCTTCCTTATTCCTATCTAGGTAAAAATGTAATTCAAAAATCTTTATTCCCTATCTTCCTTCTATCCTCTTAAATCAAATAGCCTTCTTTTGTGGTGCATTTTTCCAAGAAGAATTCATTTACTTTGTCCTTTTTTATTTCCATTCCTTTATAGGCTGTTTTGAATCCATTTCCTTCATTACAGATTATCCACTTACCTATTACTTTTTTATTCTATGTTTCCCAGGAAACATATTTTATATTTTGAAATATAAAAATTGGGATCTCTCTCCTATTCCATTTTTTGACCAGTACATTTTTAGATCACTGCCTCCTTTAATTGTTTTTTTTAAATTTATTTATTTTCAAAAGTTATCATGTCTTGTAGGTGTATCATGTTCTAGGGTTAGTGGTATCATGTTGTTTTTATCATATGGAATAAAGAAGGAAGTTGTGATTGAAGGACTGACTCCCTCAGTCTATACAAATAGGCAGATCACAACCCCATCTGTAACTTAATACATACTATCCTCTCTCTAAGATGTATCATAGAATCATGGAATCATAGTTTTGATCATTGGAATGGATCTTGGAGATCTAGTGCAATCCCTAAGTAGCAGAACTGAGATATGAAGCTAAACCTCCCAACCCTCAAGCTAAATAATCTTATTATTTTCAAATGAATTAGATGGTAAGCTCCTTGAGGGCAGAATCTTTGTTGCATCTCTCTCTTGGCATTTATCCACATAGCATGTGTCATATAGATAAATAATAACTGTTCATTGAATATTGCCCTCTGATGCTCTTTCCATTACATCATCATTTGTAAACAAGCAGGAGTCTGGTTAGAATACAGGCAATTTTTCTTACTAGGCTTCCAGTGCTCTAAGCCACCAGAGACTAGTCTCTGAGAAAGTAGGAATGCTGGACCCTCCCCCTCTTTATTATTCATTTTACTTTTAACTTTTATTTAAAAAAATAAGTTCCAAATTCTCTCCCTCCAAACTCTTCTTTACCCACTGAGAAGTCAATCAATATTATGTCCATTATACATTTTTAAAAACAGTGTTTGTCAACTTGCAAAAAGGGGGCTGGCTAATAGAGCTTGGTAGGTGCATGGAGTTTGCAACCCACACATGAGACAGCTGTGATACCAGCAGAGAAAGTTCAGGGTCTTTCTGATTCACATGCTGCAGGGCAGAAGTTAATTATCTCATAGAACCGAGCAGAACTTTTCCCCTGTGGTATGTTTGTGGGCCATTAGGAGCATCAGGAGGAGCCTGTGTTTCCTTCCCTGATGGGCAGAATTTAGCGTTGCCTGTTGTCAGGCAACACCATCCCGTTAGTTGGACCATTACTCTGTTCTGGCCCAGTGCACTCTGGCTTCCTGGCCACTTTACTTTGCTCAAGAAACTCAAAAGCCCTTTCTCAAGGGGTCTCATCTGCTTTTTTTCTCCCCTCTCCTCAAATCTAGGTCTTGGCTGCTTACCCAATGCTTTCAGATATCCAATGGCTCATGGCCAAAGCAGAACAGAAACAGTGTTAGCATCTGGGGACTTGGTACTTCTTTTTAACTTTTGGAATTTATCTCCCCCTTCATGATCCTGAGGTTGGTATGTGACTACCACTGCTGTGTCTCTCTAGTCCTCTATAAAGAAATAGAGTTATGAATCCAAATTCTGGGTCTTTAAACAAACATTACAAAAAAGCCTCTTTTCTAGCCTCATCTCTACTTTTGTTTCTTGTAAATTGAACCATTCTTGGGTCCTCTCTAATGTAGCGACTTTTTTGGCAAATAAATATTTACCAATTTGGAAAAACAGTGGAGGTGACTGACCAGTCCACTGGTTTTGGATATGATCTAAACAGACCAGAAATAGGAAGCATTAGCCCTAAATAAGCTAAGCCAACAATTTTCAAAAAATAAGTTCTTGTACCAAGTTTATAAGATTTAGCTGAAGAGGTACTTATAAGTAAATTAATTCATTCAGTTGTAACAACAGAATTGATGCTGGCCTAAAAGTAATGGGGATGTCCCCTCCCATTCAAGTGTGTCAGGTCTGGACTCAGATAAAATATTGGGTTCAGCTAGAGAAAAAAACATTTAAAGTTAAGATTTGTCTTATTTCTGGGATCTCCCCCAAAGAGAGTATAAAGATTTTCATTATATAATGTAGATCAAGTAGAGAGGACAGTTACTGATTTCCTCTACACAGAAGAAATAATTAAAACACAAAACACAAAGGCATATTGAAAAAGATAAAAATATGGTATATAACTATCATTAGACTCTTCTAGGAGATTAAGATTTGAAACATTAAAACATAAAGTATTTTTGTGGGCTACTGAATAGCTATTTCACCTTCAACTTAACTCTGCACTGTTCATTTTTCTCAAGGTCCTTATCTTCTGGCCGTCTAGCACATAACTTATCTCATCCTCCCATCAGGGAGTCATCTTCTTCTTTGAGAAACACTATCCTAAGTTCTGGAAACATCTTACAAACAGCAGCCAGTAGTAATGAGATGCCGAAGAATTCCTCTTAAACTCAAGAGACAGACAGTCTCTAAGTCTGTTTATGTCTATCTCAGAATCACTGTTCAGTCACCTATGCTCAGAGAAAGAAAAGCAAAAAAGTACCAAGGGCTTTGAGATTTAGGCTGAGGCTTACCTAGACAATACAAGAAAATCTTGTCATTTGTGAAAATTGCGATAGTCACTGAAAGAGCGATTCCTTCCCCTCCTTACAGGATATCCAAGAGAGAGAACCTGACAAGATCTTGATTAGTTCAATGGATGGCAAGAGATAGCCAGAGGATGGAATCTGTTTTTAAAGTTATTTCTGGGCCCAGTGAACATTCTTGCTTGATGCAATCCTCTCCCTCTGCTGCTATCATTAAGGCTAAAAGATTTTGCATCATTGTTAAGTTCATTAGCATTGAGAACATGTCCCAAAAGGAGTCAGTGGAGCTCATTTTATAGCTTCATCCATGTTCATCCCCATGAGGTATGCTACAATCTAATCCCCAGCACACAAAATACTTAGTGAATATCTACTATGCATAGGGCCCTTCTTGTTGTTGTTTGTCCTTCCTTCTCCAAGAGGATCATAACATCAGGAAGGTGATGCCATGAACATGCAAAGAAATTAGATTTAAGAGAGAGAGGGCTGTGCAAGGTCACCTGCCTCATTTTTCCTCCAGAGACATCTGGGTCCAGTGTCAGATATAGATCAGGATAACTGGAGATGGCCCTGGGATGCAATAGTAAACCTTGGTCTTTTTCAACTAAGGTCTTCAACAGGTCTCAGTTTGACTGAGGCAAGGACTCTCAGTAATTAAGGCTAGTAATTAAGAATCTCCTTTTTCATCTAGACAAATAGATACATAGATATACAGATAGATACATAGATGCATAGAGAGATACATAGACAGATAAATGAATGAATGAATAAATCTGGGAGGGGAAGACACTCAGAGCTCCTGGTCAAAGCAGAAATGATTGCTATGTACATTCAATCAGACCCAAACAATGACCAAATGGGGCTTGGCCTGGGACCTTATTGGAGACCAATCAATGAGAATTAAAGTGGTTTTGATTTCAGGCAAGGTCCTTAAGAAAGAAATCTAGCTGTCAAAGACCAAGATATTTGGGGAGGATTAATGGAGGATGCCTACAAGAGTTTGTGAAGCATCTCCTCTGTGTAAGGTACAAAACGAAGAGCCAACTGGAGTTAGAATTCCAGGGTCTGAATCTCCATTCACATGCTTACTATCTCTGTAACCTTGGACAAATTACATGCTCTCTGTAAAGCAAGAGTATTGGACATCAGCTCTAATGTCACTTCCAGCTCTAAATGCTAGACATAGGTAGATATTAGTCTATGTGGTCCTTGCCCTCAAGGCGCTTACTAGAAGCTGGCTTAGACAATAAGATGTGGACATACAAAAAAAAATTGCATAGTCTCATACAATTTTAGTTTTGCACGTGACACTTCTTGTATCATCTACTACCAGTCACAATTTATAGATGTCGCTAAGCTCAGCCAAGTGATATTCAGTAGGAAATTCACAGTTTTCATAGAGAGGGCTGGAATACTGCTCACCATTTCTCCCGCCTCCAGCCCAACTATCCACTGTTCAGGCAGCATTGTATAACGAACAGAACACTTCCCACAGGCCAATAGAAAAGAGAACAAGTTGTCCATCAATTCTAGAATCTGAAACTCCCATGGGGCTCTGGAGAAAGAATATTAGTGGCCTGGAGAAATGACTACACAGACAACTGGCTAATACTCAAGCAAGTTCCAACCTAGAATTCTGAATTAATCAGTCTACAAGAAGCACAATGTGAAGGGTGGGGAGGGGAAGTGGAAAGGAATAGAGGGAGGGGGGCAATGAGAGGATAAAACCAGCAGACTAGGCAGCTGCTAAATTTAGCCAGGTCCCCAAAGCCAGAGTTAATTAAATTAATCCTGCACCCCCCAGGCCGAGTTCCCAAGTGGATTTTTCTGTTTCTAGCCCCAATCACATTATAACAGGGGCATCAAACCGTTGATCCTCTTGACAGGTGCCCCAGGGCTTCTCCTATGGTGATTTTACTGCAAACAGAACCACTTTCACAGCTGCCCTCACCTCTGCTATAGGAATGGGGAGGTAGGGCAAAGGCAGGTATATGCAGGTATATGCAACCAAGCTGGACCACAAGGTTTCCCTTCCCTCCAGTCAGGGAGCAAGAACTGGATGTGTTATGGCTGGTTATCACACTAAATTGGGTCTCCTGCCTTAAAGGAGAAGCATAACCCATGCCAAACAAGGACCCTAGAAACATTCCTTCCAGAGTAGACCCAGAGTAGATGTGGCATATCACATACATGTAGCACTTTATAGTTTTCTACCTTTCACACATGTAGCACTTTACAGTTTTCTACTTTTTACACATGTAGCACTTTACAGTTTTCTACCTTTTACATGTGTGTAGCACTTTACAGTTTCTACCTTTCACACATGTAGCACTTTATAGTTTTCCACCTTTCACACATGTAGCACTTTACAGTTTTCCACCTTTCATGTACATAGCACTTTACAGTTTTCCACATTTTATATATGTATAGCACTTTACAGTTTCCACCTTTCACATATGTAGCACTTTATAGTTTTCTACCTTTTACATGTGTGTAGCACTTAATAGTTTTCTACCTTTTACATGTGTATAGCACCTTACAGTTTTTTACCTTTCACATGTGTAGCACTTTACAATTTCCCACCTTTTACATGCATGTAGCACTTTACAATTTCCCACCTTTCACATACATGTAGCACTTTACAATTTCCCACCTTTCACATACATGTAGCACTTTACAATTTCTCACCTTTCATATATGTGTAGCACTTTATAGTTTTCTACCTTTTCCATGTGTGTAGCACTTTACATTTTCTACCTTTAACACATGTAGCATTTTTTTAGTTTTCCACCTTTCACACATGTAGTACTTTACAGTTTTCTACCTTTTACATGTGTATAGCACCTTACAGTTTTCTACCTTTCACACATGTGTAGCACTTTACAATTTCCCACCTTTCACATACATGTAGCACTTTATAATTTCCCACCTTTCATATATGTGTAGCACTTTATAGTTTTCTACCTTTTCCATGTGTGTAGCACTTTACAGTTTTCCACCTTTCATGTACATAGCACTTTATAGTTTTCTCTTTCACATGTGTGTAGCACTTTACAATTTTCTATCTTTCACATGTGTGTAGCACTTTATAGTTTCCATCTTTCACATATGTAGCACTTTATAGTTTTCTACTTTTTACATGTGTATGGCACTTTACATTTCCACCTTTCACACATGTAGCACTTTACAGTTTTCCACCTTTCACATACATGTAGCACTTTACAATTTCTCACCTTTCATATACATGTAGTGATTTACAATTTCCCACCTTTCACATATGTGTAGCACTTTACAGTTTTCTACCTTTTACATGTGTATAGCACTTTACAGTTTTTCCACCTTTCACACATATAGCACTTTACAGTTTCACATATGTAGCACTTTATCATTTTCTACCTTTTACATTTGTGTAGCACTTTACAGTTTTCTACCTTTCATACATGTAGCACTTTACAGTTTTCCACCTTTCACATACATGTAGCACTTTACAATTCCCCACCTTTCATATATATGTAGTGATTTACAATTTCCCACCTTTCACATATGTGTAGCACTTTACAGTTTTCCACCTTTCACATACATGTAGCACTTTACAATTTCTCACCTTTCATATACATGTAGTGATTTACAATTTCCCACCTTTCACATATGTGTAGCACTTTACAGTTTTCTACCCTTTACATGTATATAGCACTTTACAGTTTTTCCACCTTTCACACATATAGCACTTTACAGTTTTCCACCTTTCACATATGTAGCACTTTATCATTTTCTACCTTTTACATTTGTGTAGCACTTTACAGTTTTTTACCTTTCACACACATAGCACTTTACAGTTTTCCACCTTTCACATACATGTAGCACTTTACAATTCCCCACCTTTCATATATATGTAGTGATTTACAATTTCCCACCTTTAACATATGTGTAGCACTTTACAGTTTTCCACCTTTCACACATCTAGCACTTTACATTTTCCACATTTCACACATGTAGCACTTTATCATTTTCTACCTTTTACATGTGTATAGCACTTTATAGTTTTCCACTTTTTTTACACGTGTAGCACTTTACAATTTTCTACCTTTCACATATGTAGCACTTTATAGTTTTCTACCTTTTACATATGTAGCACTTTACAGTTTTCCACCTTTCAAACATGTGTGTAGCACTTCACAGTTGTCTACCTTTCACATGTGTGTAGCACTTCATAGTTTTCTACCTTTCACACATGTGTGTAGCACTTTACATAGTTTTTCAACTTTCACCTTTGTGTAGCACTTTACAGTTTTCTACCTTTCACATGTATGTAGCACTTTATAGTTTCCACTTTTTTACATGTGTAGCACTTTACAATTTTCTAACTTTCACATATGTAGCACTTTATAGTTTTCTATCTTTTACACATGTGTAGCACTTTATGGTTTTCCATCTTTCACATTATATGTAGCACTTTAGTTTTTCACCTTTCAAATGCTTATAGCACTTTACAATTTTCCACCTTTCACACACGTGTACCACTACAGTTTTCCACCTTTGTAGTCACATTGTCTAAGTTAAGGGTCCTGAGAGATAGGTAAGGCCAGGATTATTATGTCAATTTTTTTGAAGATGAGGAAACCGAGGTTCAAACTGTTAAATGGCTTGCCCAAGATTACGTAGCTGATAGAAGAGCCAATAATTGGATCCAGACTTTGCTATTTTAAGGCCAATGTTCTTTCCATCACACCATGCAATCTGTCTCTACCAAGCTCCCCATCACTACCACCACCAACATCTAGCAATTATGAAGGCCTTTGTGTTGGAGCATGAAGTCCCATCCAAGAGAAACCCTGGTGAAGACATTCCATGCTTTCAGAGGGACAAGCTAATTTGCAGGCCCTGTTTTAATAAGGTTTTTTCATTCTTCATCCTCCAAGTCCTCTCTTATTCTTTCAGTTCTGGACATAAATAGAAGTGGGGTCAGCTTAAATTAAGATATTGTCTACTGTGAAGACTCAGGTAATGAAGGAGGTTATTTAATTACCAGATGACATGAGACAAGTATTCAGGAATGTACATATAGCACCACCATGACACACAACCCACACAAAACAGCATTCCTTTATAGACTGGCACAGTGTTGTAGACAGAATATTGAACAAGAGATGTGGGTTCAAATCTAGTCTCTGTTCTGACTAGTTATATGACCCTGGAGTTATTCTTCAGTCATTTGAGTTGTGTTTGACTCTTCATGACCCCATTTGGGGTTTCCTTGACAAAGATACTGGAGTGGTTTTCCATTTCCTTCTCTAGTTCATTTTACAGATGAGGAAACTGGGGCAAACAGAGTTAAGTGACTTGTCTAGGATCACACAGTTAAGAAGTTTCTGAAGCTGGATTTGAACTCATGAAGTTGAGTTGTTCTGACTCCAGGCCCAACATTCTGCACTATGATACCACCTAGCTGTTGCTAGCTTCTAGGGGAAACTACTTAATTATCTAAGTCTCAATTTACATGTATGTAAACTCCATATCTTATCTCTATAAGCACATTGCTACCTCTCACATGGCTGTTTTTTATCCCTTAAATCACTATATGAGTTATAAATATTCAATAACTCCTTCAGTACATCTTGTTCATTGATTATGTCAAGAGGATAATAGCCTTAGAGCCAATGAGTTCAAATTCTACCTCTGACAATTACTGCCTTGCAAGATTGGGCAAGTTCCTTAAATTTTTCTGGGCTTCCTTTTCTGCAAAATGAAGGGATTTCACTGTGGTTCCTTCTAGGTCTAAATCTAGGGTTATATGGGACCAGCCCTGTATTAGGTAATGTGGGGAATGCAAAAATATAAAAGGTAGACTCAGTGTCCTTGAATGTAGAAACAAGGAGGCAGCATATTGTAGTAGAAAGAATCAAGACAAAAAAGCTTTCAGATTCCTCCTTGACACTTACTGGTTGTGTGACCGTTTCAGGTTATTTAACCACACCGAACCATTTCTTCATCTGTAAAATGGAGATAATACCAGCTGCTGTACTTAACTCATGGGGCTATTGTGCAGCCATAATGAAAGAATGTCTTCATTTCATTTTGAAATCCTTAAAGCATTGCATAAATGGCAGCTATTGATATTAGAGTCTACCTGGAGAGCCAAACTATTCACTCCTAAAACAGTCAGATGAGAATCCCTTGTGCTATTATTTCTCAGTACTCCCTGCCTATCCATCCTACTAGTCTAAAGAGGCTTCTTGTGGTCAGAAAGAGGAAAGAAAGTGGGGATAAGGGCAGATGTGGTTGGCCAGAGAAAGGGAAGGGATAGGGTCCTAAAAATCAGTCTTAAAATCCCATTCAAGTCCAAAAATTTACATGACTACTTACAGATACAGATTTGACTCAAGGAACCATTTTCAAAGTCCTTCTCCTCAACGGGCTCACCTGATAGTCAATTTTAGATTAAAAACACAACAAAATAGAACATTGTCCATGCCAGTAAGAAAAACCTGCTTCCAGTTGGCAGCCCTGGGCATGTACAGCAGGCAAAGGCACCTCATGGACTACCCTGAATCTCATCTTCCCAGCTTTCTCCCTTTGCAGCTGGATTTCTTTAACAAGATAGCCTAGACTAGGGCACTGAACTAGGAGCTAGAAATTGCAGATGTGCTACTAATTTGCTGTAACCTTGCTTGGTAAAGTCTTCCCCCCCCCCAAGTCTTATTTTTACTCATAAAATGAAGGGGCTGGATTAGATCATTGTTAAGGGCCATTTTAGCTATGAAAAATCTATAAAGCTAGAAATCTTATCATTTATAGTGCTTCCTTTCCCACTCAGCCCCTGCCTGTCCCCCCTTCAGTTCCCTTCTTATCCACCCCCTTTCCCTAGGAGGTGAGGGAACAGCAGCCATTGGTTGCTGGAGGGGTCTGGAGGAGGGAGAACCTCCCAGCTGAGCTCTGGCCTAGCTGGAGCTGTCTCCAGAGCAGCTGAAGGTCAAGGAGAGGGCTGAGAGGTAGGATGGCCCTCTGGCTCTTAGGGAAAGCTTCCCTCCTCCCTTCCCCCTTCTGTCCGACTAAAGGAAAAGGCACATCTGCCAAAGATGATGACCCAGAAACTCCTACTCTCCAGCAATACAGGCAGGCTTTCCCCCATTGTCTTTTCTTTTTTTTTCCTTTTTTTCCTTTTGTCCTTTCAAAACTCAGTGGTGAACTATTTCTAGGAGACTTAGAAGGTCTCTGCTTACTTATACACACATCTAAATGTTGGTACTGAAAGCCAGTACCAGGGTCTATGGAATCATTTCCTCTCTCCCCCGCCATTCCTCTCTTCCCCTTTTTCTTCTTTTTTTCTCCTTCCCCTTTTTCTTCTTTTTTTCTCCTTCCCTCTCCTTCTTTCACTTCTCACTTGTCCCTTTCTCCATGCACTCCTCTCTCTATCTCCCTTTCCTATTTCCATCCTGCCTGCAGAAAGTTCCTAATGGTTTATAATCTCAGCTTCTGTGTTCGAGAGCACCAAGCAGTAAGTTTATATTTTAACAAGATTTCACAGCCCTTTCCCTGTTCTCAGACCAAACCACAAGTCATTAGAGTAATTGTTTCGGCAGTGCTATAGCACTTTACAATTACAAGGTGTTTTAAAACGAGAAATCATTCTTCACATCCATATAGACAGCCTTCCTCAAACCCAAAGTTAAAAGAATGGCTAAAGTCCATCTTTCTTTAGGAGGAATGGACATCTAAAAAGTTCGTGAATTTTCCTGATGTTTATTATACTCCCCAAAGCTAAATGTTAGTTGAGTTAAACCAAGCTCTCTGCCTGGATTTGAGACATTTCCACATGAAGGTGCTGGCAGAGTTTGAATGACCTATAAGACTTGTAAAATTTAAACTAGCTTACAGATGCAAATACCCTTTCACTTATTAATGGTCACCAAATGTCCTATAAGCTAGGTAACAATTAGCTCTTTTGTTACCAGTGAAAATGGAGAAGAGGATAGAAATTTGCTAATTGCTCTTCCCAGGGAGGACATTAGCCCTCTGTCTTTAGCAGTGATATATGTGTGTGCTAATGTGAAGAGGAAGGGGGCCTTAGGGACAGACCTGGGCTAGAGGTCAGAAAGCCTCTGCAGTGTTCTATTTCTGGCTATATTCTTGAGACTTTTTTTTTTGCAGGTTACTTAACCCCACCTTACTTCTGAGCCCCCACCTGAAAAATAGGAATACTAATATCGTACCACCTGTCCTCTTGGGGCTGGATGGTTCATGTTCTAGCAAATCTAGCTTCTGAGTTAGCAGAGAAAATGCTTATGCTGTCCAGTTCTTAGGCCCACATGCTCATTCTTTGTCTTTGATAAGAACAAAGTTTGTGTGAGGGTGGTTATGTTCCAACACCCTTTTATTGGCTATCAGAAATTCAAGATCATTGAATTAGAATTAGAGGATTTCAAGCAGGAAGGAGTGTTAATGAACACCTGTATTCACCCTTTCATTCTCCAGGGGAGGAAAAATGAAGCAAAACACTTTGCCCAAGGCCACCCACCTAGATAAGTAGCGCCCTATGTTTCATTTTAGTCCACAAGGAAGAAGGCAGCCAGTTCTCCACAGTGTAGACTATTCTCAACACAAAATTCCAAGCACAAGGGAAATTTGTCTTCACGAGTCCAGTCTTCCCTTTCTGTGCTTTTGTCTGCTTTTCTGAATTCCATTTTGCCTCTTTTTAGACAGTCAGGACTCCCTTTTCTCTATCAAACCCTGATCTTGGGAAGGATCAGAGAATATTAGATTTGGAAGCTGTAAAGGAACTTAGCAATCTACCGATCTATCTCTCTCCTATTACAGAGAAGGAAACAGGCTCACAGAATTTAAATGACTTTGCCCAGGATGGAGCCACAATGATGATGACTTTGCTCTGTCCTATCCCAAAGAAAGTAGCTTGGTTGGTATTTGACCCCAGGTTCTTTCACATCAGATCCAGTATTCCTCCCACCATACCTTGCTGCCTCCTCTAATCGCTGCCATGCACACCTGCTACTCTGTTCTCTCTGCCAGGGAAATTTGGATTTTAAGCCTCATCACTAATTACAAAAGGAAAGGCTTTGCCTTCTGTTCGAGGTATTTGAGGCATCATCAAGGAGATGGAAAGGAGGTAAGGGGGTGGAGTGGGGATGAGGACAAATTCCTGAAATCAACCTGGCTACTCTCTAAGCTGCTTACTCTGTTTCTTAATTCTCCATTTCTGCATCTGTCAAATAACTGGAATAAATGTTCTAGAAGTAAAACCAGTCCATTTCCTTAGATCCTCCTCATTTAAGTTTATCTCTGAAGACAATGAAGCCCAAGGAAAAAAGTATGCTCTGGTCCTCAAACCCACCTTGGATACTTCATTCACAGCTTTCTTTGCAGAAGCCCCAGGCTCCAGGATAGGCCAGAGCAGCCAGAGAACAGATGGTGAGATGGAGAGGCAGTTGCTTAGCAACTGGGGCTGGGGTGGTAATGAGCAGAAAAGTGGGAACTGGAAGGAGAGAGATGGGCATCCTCAGGAAAAGGGATCTTTGGCTCTTCTGTTGGGCCACATCCCTAGCTGAACTTTCAATCCAATTCAATTTGACAAACACAATTAAATGCCTACTTTGCATGAGGCTTTGAACTTTGCACAAGACATCCTTCATGACCCTGGCAAACAGTTTTAGTCAACTTGCTTTCTCTGCATTATGCCTTGATTAATGTTGAAATTCAGAGAAAAGTTGGATACTTATGTCTGTAACTGTGTCTGTCATGATATCTTCATGAACTTAATGCAAGGGGACACCTTGCTATAGGAAAAAAGAGCACTTAAAATTATATCTTGCTTCACCAAGTCAAATATTTTTCCAGTTATGCCATTTGGCTACAAACCATAGAAGATCCTGTTCCAAGAAATAAAACTTTGGATGGCTCAAAAGAACAACAAAAGGTCCTCTCTGGGTAAATGTAGATTGTGGCAACAATTGCCTTTAAAAAGTGGAAACATTAGGAAATGTATGACCAGAAACAGGTTAGTTGGTCATATATTGAGAATGAGTGGTAACAGAGATACAGCCCAAGTATCCTGCTTGAATCCATGAAACACTAGCTCATAGTTGATGATCCCATGATCCCCTGAAAGAGGGCCGGGCTTTTATAGCATGCTGAATGAGAACTATTTAGATTGATGGAAGGATGTAGACAGGATTTGAAAATGAAACTGGATGGAGATTGGCCCTAGTGGAGGCAGCAGCCACACTGATGAGACATCACCTCTATCCTCAGCCTGCTACTCATTTAATCTCTCTCCTTCATCAGCCTTCAGTAAATTCTATGACTGCTGAAACTACAGGATTCTAGTAAGATAGGTGCTTCATCAGTACTAGGAAAGACTGGGATTTCTTTCTTCTCCCTAGAACATGGCGCTCAACCAGACTGGGACAATTTTCACAAAACAATAGCCATGGGAACGTCCAAGATACAAGACCTTTAAGAAATATTGCTTTATTAAGAAATAATAATAATAGCCAGCATATGCATATTTCTTTAAAATTTGTGAAGTACTTAATATATTTCATTTAGTCATATTTGGCCATATTTGTATAATGTCTCAGCTTTCAAAGAACTTTTACATTCATTATTTCATATGATTCTTACCACAACCCTGTAAGACAGTAAGGAAGAATATTATTGAGCTAATTTTACAGATTAAAAAAAAAACTAAAGCTTTTTTTTTAATTTGGAAGACAAGAATCAATCAGGGTAAGTATTATTGTCCTCATTTTATAAATTTAAAAAACTGAGGTCTTTTTTTTTTTGGTCATGCAAGAATTTGTTTTTCTTGATTGTACATATCTATTAAAAATGTTTTTTCCCTTTTTTTCTTCCATTGGGGAGGGAGAAAAGGCAAAAAGAAGACAAAATAGATTTTATTGAAACAAATCTAATTTAACTTAAAAATACATTTGTACCCAAAGAAAGATGAAACTGGGGGATAAGGAAAGGGAAATGGCTTGCTCAGAGTCATATAGCCAGAATCTGAATATAGGCCTCCTGAATGCAGATCCCAATACTTTCCTTTAAACTATGCTCTGGGCTGACACACAAATTTTAATTGTCCAACACTGAAAAAAAAAAAAACAGGACAAACCTTAAGCATGTCTAGACCACTTGAAGTGTCGATAGCTAGGAGATGTAATCAGGGATAATTGAGTTCAAATTTGATTTCAGACATATTATTAGATGTGCTACCTTAGGAGAATTTGCCTCAGTTTCCTCAACTGTAAAATGAGAATAATAAAAGCACCTATCTTCCAGGATTACCATAAGGACAAATAAGAAAACAGTTATAATATTTGTAAAACATTTAGCATAGGAATCTAATAAATGCTTATTACAAAGAAAAATTTAGAAAGAAAAAGAAGATACAGTCCCTGCCTTAAAGGCAATTATAATGTGGTAAAAGGAGGCAATGAACAGTATCAAACACAATCACCTCTTATTGTATGGTTCTACCATTTAACCATTTATAAAATATTCAACTAAGAATGGAACAGCTAGCCCCAGGACATTAAGGCTATTCTATCATCAGGGATCCAATGTGTGCATTTCAGTGTCAATGTCACAAGACTCAATGGTGCATAATTATAAAGCAAAGAGATTTTAGGCTCTCTCTGGAGTGTCTATTTAAAACATGCTCCTCAAATAGAATTGCATTCAGACATGGTGGATATGCAATGGGACCACATTCAAGGAACCATTCTGTAAAATAGCTTCAGTGCCCATAGTCCAATCTGAATAAGATTATAAAAGTACACCCACCTAGGAAGAAGGCTATTCTAACCCTAGAATTGGAATTGGCTGAAGAGGCAAAGGATAGAGTTCCTTTGGGTTTAGGTCTAGGCAGAGCTGAAATAAATGTAAATCACAGAATTCACAGGGTCTAGAGGTCATGTTATTCAATCTCCTCATTTTACAGATGAAGAAATTGAGGCTCGGAAAGATTAAGTGATCTTCCAAATGTCACACCAACAATAAGCTATGACTTAAATATTGATCTTTTGATTCCAAATACAGTTGTCATCTACTTTTTTTTACCATTCCCTCTTCTAACACATACAACAAATGAACCATAAAGATTCAGTTTCACCTAAAAAAGAAATAAAATTATCCCCAGACCATGTCCTGTCCCCATCCCACCCTCTTCTAAAATATGATCATCTAGACCAGGGATGCTTAACCTTTTTTGGGTCATGGACCCCTTTTGCAGTCTGGTGAAGCATCTGGACCCTTCCTCAGAATATTGTTTTTAAATGCATAATATCTAATACATAGGACTGCAAATGAAACCAATTGCACCAGTACACTTATGAAAATATCTTTTAAAACAAGTTTAAAGGCCCCAAGTTTAAAATCCTTGATTTGGATCATGGAATAAAACTTAATTAGAAACAGGGTCTACTTAACTGTACAAAAGAATCCCAGTAGGCCCCACGTTGGCTTAGTTTTAAAATGTAATATTATCTATAATGATATCTACTACTTTCATTATATTTTTATTTATTTTGTTAAATATTTACCAATTACATTTTAATCTTGTTTGGGACAAATTTGGGAATATTGTGGTCACATGCAGTAATTGCAAAGATCCTTCTCAGTCTTAAACATTCTATTATCTGCATGTCTTTATTCCACCAAAAGGGATATTTTGACTATTTTTGATTACTTCTGGCAACCCCTGAATCAAGTAATTACCATCTAGAAAAATATCTTCAATTACCCATTCTTGGTGATGGAGATAACTTTTCAATCCTTCTCAGTTTTCAGGATTATTACCCTCACTCTGGAAGGAGATAGTTTCTCTCATCCTAAGCTTCTAGGGTGAATTGAGCAGGGTACTCTGATAGAGATACAGTTTTGCCAGAAATTCCTTTCTGATAAGATAAGGGGGCATGTATTAATATGATGTAGGACTGGTCATGGAGTATATGAAATAGTACCTGAAAAGTGGATATTAACCCTGAGACTTATGAATGTCAGGGAAAAGGGTTAAGGGGAAAGGGAAAAAAGGGTCATATTAACCCCAGAATAGAAAGACAACTGTGAACTGTGTGGTCCTTGACCAAGTAACCAAGTGTCAAAGGAAATAACATTGAATTTAGACCCAAAGTTCTTAATCTTTTTTGTGTCATAAACCCTTCTGTCAAAATCTATAGACACCTTCCAAGAATAATGTTTTTAATTGCATGAAATAATGCATACAATTACAATGAAATCATTTTTATTAAAATATACTATTAACTTTAAAAAAAATTTACAGACCTCAACTTAAGAATCCTTGGTCTAAGCTATTATAGACAAGCTGGTTGGCCTAAACTAGAATCTCACCATTTCTGTTTGACCCCTATGAGATCAGTAGGAGAAGGGGAGATTTGAGATTTGAAGATGTGTGCCATAGCGATCTAACTGATGACATTCAGAGAATAAGAAATCACTAACAGCCTATATTCCTATATCTCCTCTGGGAGATACAAAAGGGAAATCTAGTTTTTAGATGCTAAACATATGGGTTAATATCACTCATTAATCATCATTGCCATCAGTGAAATATATTTACCACACACTCACCTGTATTCTTGTAAAAGAGAATCTTCCTCCTCAATTCTACTTCTTTTAAACCCTAATTTCCTTCACAGTTCACCATTTCAAAGTTCACCACCTTCTAAATGAAATCTTTCCCAATCTTTCCCCTCCCTAAATTACTTCATACTTGTTGTTTCCTCCATTATAAAATAACTCTTTGAATGATAGCAAATTAGAAGAATATAGGATAGTTTACCTCTCAGATCTATGGAAGAGGAAGGAATTTATGACCAAAAAAGAACTGAAGATTATTATTGATCACAAAATAGGTAATTTTGATTATATCAAAATAAAGGGGGTTTGTACAAACAAAACTAATGCAGACAAGATTAGAAGGGAAGCAATAAATTGGAAAATCATCTTTACCTTTAAGGGTTCTGATAAAGGCTTCATTTCTAAAACATACAGAGAATTGTCTCATATTTATAAGAATTCAAACCACTCTCCAATCGATAAATGGTCAAAGGATATGAACAGACAATTTTCAGATGAAGAAATTGAAACCATTTCTAGTCATATGAAAAGGTGCTCCAAATCATTATTGATCAGAGAAATGCAAATTAAGACAACTCTCAGATACCACTACATACCTCTCAGATTAGCCAAGATGACAGGAAAAAATAATGATGAATGTTGGAGGGGATGTGAGAAAATTGGGACACTGATATATTGTTGGTGGAACTGTGAATGGATCCAACCATTCTGGAGAGCAATTTGGAACTATGCCCAATGAGTTATCAAACTGTGTATACCCTTTGACCCAGCAGTGTTTCTACTGGGCTTATATCCCAAAGAGGTCTTAAAGGAAGCAAAGAGTCCCACATGTGCAAAAATGTTTGTGGCAGCCCTTTTAGTAGTGGCTAGAAACTAGAAACTGAATGGATGCCCATTAATTGGAGAATGGCTGAATAAATTATGGTATATGAATGTTATGGAATATTATTGTTCTGTAAAACAACCAGCAGGATGATTTCAGAGAGGCCTGAAGAGACTTGCATAAACTGATGCTGAGTGAAATGAGCAGAAGTAGGAGATGATTATACATGGCAACAAGATTATACAATGATCAATTCTGATGGATGTGGCTCTTTTCAACAATGAGGTGATTCAGGCCAGTTCCAATGATCTTGTGATGAAGAGAGCCATCTACACCCAGAGAGAGGACTGTGGGAACTGAGTGGGATTCACAGCATAGCATTTTCACTATTTTTGTTGTTGTTTGCTTACATTTTATGTTCTTTGTCATTTTTTCCAGTTTGATTTGATTTTTCTTGTGCAGTAAGATAATTATATAAATATGTATGCATATATTGTATTTAACATATGTTTCTATCATGTTTAACATATATTGGACTACTTGTTATCTAAGGGAGGAGTTGGGGGAAGGGAGGGAAAATTGGAACACAAGGTTTTGCAAAGGTTAATGTTTAAGAATTATCCATGTATATGTTTTGAAAAATAAAAATCTTTAAGAAAAAAATTGGCAAAAAAAAAGAAAATAACTTTTTGAGGGTAAGGACTGTTTCATTGTTGTCTGTATCACCAGTGCCTCGCCCAGTTTGAGTAATCTGATAGATGCCTGTTGATTGCTTAGCCAGGTGACAAAAAAGAGATACATACAATTGTACTTTTTGAATATTTGAAGGAACTTCACATGAAAAAAGTAGCAGATGTTCTGCTTTTCCCCAGTAGGCAAA
The DNA here is from genome assembly GCA_023553655.1 of Myrmecobius fasciatus. Taxonomy (NCBI): domain Eukaryota; kingdom Metazoa; phylum Chordata; class Mammalia; order Dasyuromorphia; family Myrmecobiidae; genus Myrmecobius; species Myrmecobius fasciatus. Next base: position 139,394 of record JAJPUD010002056.1, on the reverse strand, counting down.
AGTAAGCTGTAGGAATTTAGATTTTGGCTCAAAGTGAAGAAAAGCTTTTTAAGGGTTATGACTGTCCAATAATAGAGCGGATTGCCTGTAAGGCATTGGTTACCATTCCATAGAAGGGTTCAAGCAGAGATGGGATGATCATGTTTCAGAACTGCCATCAAAATGGATGTCCTGCATTAGGTAGGAACTGAAACTAGACGGTCCCTAAGGTTTCTTCTACTTCTGAAAATGCTGTGCTACTATACATTATGTCAATGTTCCTCTGGCTTGATAAGGAAATACTTTTGATTTTCTCCAACTGGCATGATTGCTGACTGGCGGAAAAAATGCAGGAAGGAAGATCTGACAGTGCAAATAATTGCCAGGCTAGCTGTCAGCTACACTCCCCTCCCTGCAGAGGTACTCCTAAAAGCTGTGAAAAATCAGGGTTAGGGTGGTGGTGTAGTCAATGTTGACCAGTCTGGAGCTCTACCAGAGTTTGTAGATCATGAACAACTGCTGGAATGGGGGCATGGGGTACTATTCTGTGTGTTTTGGAATCACTTAAAGCTTTGTTTCTTTAAAAATATTGAGTGGCTCAAACTTTAAGACTTTTTAAAAATCTGTATTTAAACATTGGGATAAGTAGGTGAATAGAATACAGGGCTCTGAGTCAGAAAGACTCATCTTCTTGAGTTCAAATATGGCCTCAGACACTTCCCAGCTGTGTGACCCTGGACAGGTCACTTAACCCTGTTTGCCTCAGCTTCCTCACCTGTATAAGGAGCTGGAGAAGGAAATAGCAAACCACTCCAGTATCTTTGCCAAGAAAACCCAAATGGGATTATGAAAAATCAGACACAACTACATAGATTAGGTAACAACAATCTAAACACCAAAAATTATGACCATAGACCAAGGGATGACTCATATTTTTTCATATGTCAGAGAGATCTTTGCCCCTGACTGGGGTAAATATTGTGTTTTGTATGTTCAACAGCACTTTCTTTTTTGTGTGTATTTGAAAGACTTTTTAATACCATTATTTTTCTAGGTTTTTTTTGTATGGTCATGAGTTATGGGTTATGACAGTCTCCAAAGAACTGAATTGGACCATCACCAAAAGGGTGATGGATAGGCACATGATGGGTGCAGACAGCCTGCAATCTATTATAAACATAGCATTAGGAAGGAGAATTGAAGTATAAAAGAGGCCACCAAAGACATGTGATTATATCCATGAGATCACAGATCCATTTGAGTATTTGGAAGACACTTCCATAAATCCCCACTTAACCAGAAATCACAACCTTTAGGAGTCTACCAGAAGTCTCTCTCTCTCTGGGATGGCACCTAGTACCCAAGAGGTACCATCAAAATATTCATGGAGGCTGATTATCAGGTCAAGTGAACACCCTTTTCCACTGCCTTCCTCTTAACTAAGTCATTGTCATAAACCAGGGTACCTCTGGCAACTTCAGAGTCACCCCTAAGGATTGCCCCTGATTTTTCAAGCTTTTAGTCCCATTACTATCAGAGTCACTAGAAATAATGTGACACTGGAAGCAACAGAGGAACACGTTCATTGAACATCATGGCAGCAAGTTTAATGTGCAGAGGTCAGCAGAGTCAAAGCTGCAGTTCACCGGGTGGCTGTAATTCCTGTCCATTGCACACAAGCAGCACTCAGTGTTTTCAGGTAGGCTATTAATCTGTGGCTGTGCACTATAGCCAATTTGCAACTGTTGCGGGAATCATCACTTGGAATTTCTTGCTTTCTATGTACTGAAACACCAGAAAGCCTCGAATCTCACACTGAATGGGAGGAGAGTTACATCTCAATCCCTTCCCCACACCCCATTCTTCTGTCCTGTCTGGGTTTCTTGTCCTAAGGCAATTTCAATGTTGTACCACTTCCTCTCCATCATTCCTTAAAGTTTCCCAAAGAAAAATAAGTACAATCACAGGCTGTAAGCCCAAATGCAGCTCACAAATCTGTCTAAATCCCTAGACCTCCTCTTGGTCTTTTAAGGATAACAGGAAAGAAGGATCTTAGTCATTCCCATTATATGAATACATTCAGGTACTGAGAAGCCCTGCTGACCAAGGGTAAACTAATAACAGATGGGGTGCTGGGACCCCACCACCTACAAATGTAGTGGATATGGTTGAGTTGGCAATAAAGTAACCGGGTAGGCTCAGTTTGTTTCATGGAATAAGTAAATCAGCCCTTGAGGCAATTCAGCCAGGATCCCAGAGCCCAAAGGCTGGACTGGAGGCTGTAAGATGTCACCATGGCAACCAGGCCAGAAGTACCCAGGGGTCATCCCAATCACTGGAACAGGGTCAGGGATAGCTGCTTGGAGAAGTTAAAGAAGGAGGAGAGAAAAGAAAGGCAAGGAATCAGGGAGGCATGGTTTTGAGTCCTCCAATTAGAGGGAGTTTTGCTATCCTATAAGGCAGGGATTCTTAACCATTCATGGATCCCTTTGGCAAGCTGATAAACCCTAATGGAACCCTTCCTGAATAATAATTTTTAAAATAATTTAAGAAAACTATTTCATTTCAGTTAGAGGTTATTTAAAATAAAGATATTGTTTTCCCCATCCAAGCTCTGAAATCTATCCACGGCTATCTTGGGGAATCTGTGATCTTCAAGAGAATGTCAGGCCCAGAAATCCTCAGCAACTATTTCTAGGGGCAAGTTGTCCTTAATTGCCACCCTCCAGAACCAAGGTCCTCATGCTTTCCTAATTCCTTCCCCAACCCTGATCCAAACCTACTGATCCCAGTCTTGGATTCAGGCTCCATTTCCAAACACATCCAGGTCATTGGGACCCCAGAATGAACAAAAAGACCTAAGAAGAGGTTATTTATAGACTTCTACATAAGATAAAGGGGAAGAAATCTTTTTTTAATGGGGATTGGAAGAAAAGATGGGGCAAGTATACCATTGAGGTGGAATAAAGGATGAAACAGCTGTAATCTGACATCAAAAGCAAACCTGGATCATTTCACAACTTCACCAAGACTTGGCCCTGACTTTCAGCAATAATACCAAGAGCAGCAGCAACTTGCATTTCTATAGTGCTTTCAGATAGAGTACTTCCTTTTTTATTATTATTATTAAAAGCTTTTTATTTACAAAACATATGAGTGATTTTTCTACATTGACCTTTGCAAAAGCTTTTTTTTTTGTTGTTCCAAGCTTTTCCCCTCCTTCCCCCCACCCCCCACCCCTGGATGACAGGTAATCTAATACATGCTAAATATGATAAATTATATGACAAATACAATACATGTATACATATCTATACAGTTATCTTACTGCACAAGAAACATCAGATCTAGAAAGAGAGCAGGGAAAAAAAAAAACAACCTAAGAAGGAAAACAAAATTCATGGAAATATTCACAGAAAGCGTTAAAATGCTGTGTTATGGTCCACACTCAGTTCCGTCAGGCCTCTCTCTGGATGTATATGACTATCTTCATCGCTGAACAAGAAGAACTGGTTTGAATCACATCATTGTTGAAGAGAACCATGTCCATCAGAATTGATCATCATGTAGTATTGTTGTTGCCGTACATAATGATCTCCTGGTTCTGCTCATTTCAGCATCAGTTCATGCAAGTCTCTCCAGGCCTCTCTGAAATCATCCTGCTGGTCGTTTCTTACAGAACAATAATATTCCATAACATTCTTATACCATAATTTATTCAGCCACTCTCCAATTGATAGGCATCCATTCAGTTTCCAGTTTCTTGCCACTACAAAAAGGGCTGCCACAAGAGAGAGTACTTCCTTTATTACAACTCTACAAGAAAGGTAATATAAATAATATAATCCCTATTTTATAGATGAAGTAAAGGAAGCTCAGACCTAATGGTCCTACCCTTCCCTCTTCCTCTGTTCTATACATTGGAACCAGCATCCCAACCCTGCTATAACCACTAAGGGTTGTAGGTCATTTCATCAATAGCCAACCATGAGGAAGTTGTGAAATATCCAACAGATATAGAGGGCTTACAAGAGCAGGCTCTCCTCCCTGCTTCTACTCTTCTAGGGATGTAGTCTCTGGGGGCACACAATAAATATAGACCTAGAATGAGGGTTGTTTTGACAAGAATCATTATTCACTTGCAAGAAGCCTAAGATTTCAAAATCCATTTTACATGGTAACCAAGAGTGGTTTCCATTTTCATTCTAGATAGAGAGATTTGGATATCCATTGCTTAGAAAAAAAAATTAAGGTTACTTTTTGTGATTTGATTTCCAGGGGCAAAGCTGTATTTTAAATTTAATGAAATACTATTAGTCACATTATAATGTTAGCCTATTGAGATATAGAGGAAAGTTAGGAGGAATGGAGCCAAGAATCTCCCTTATCTTCAATTAAATACATTTAGTAATTTGTTAATTTTTTTATTTACTTGTTTTTTTCCATGGAGAGCAGTAAGAAAGGACACCAGGTCTGCTTCCATGTTAGGTGGAGTCCTACAATAGGAATGATGGCAAGGGCTAAGCAGACCCAGCATGCCACGATAGGCCCACAGGAGTTCTACTGGCTCCCTGTCAAACCTCAAATTGATTCTGAAATTGCTTTGAAGACCTAAAGCAGTGCACAATTTGAAACCCATGTAATTACCTGAGTGATTGTTGTCAGGTGACCTAGCTATCACTGCTTGAGACCATCTGAAATGCCCGATTTGTCATTACAAAATAAAAAGGTTTAACACTTGTTGGATGCCCAAGTCTTAGCAAGAAACTGGCCAGATTTGGGAACTGTTCTCAAGTTAAAAGCATTCAATCTCTGAAAGCCAAACCAAATATCTACCTCCAAAGCTACCAACTTTAGATCAATCAATTGATTATTAATTTAATATTACATATGCAATCAACTCTTCTTTATGACCTGAGGGATAAAGGAAAAGAATGCATGAATGCAAAGGCATTTATTTAAGCATTTTGTATCCTACATTGTGCCTAGAACTGGGAGGGCCTTACATTCTATATTCACTTGTAAGATTTTGTGTTCTAAATATTTTGTCCCTCCTGTCTTTGCCTCCCCCTTTCCCAAGTCAACAAGCAATCCAATATAGGTTAAACATGTACAATCCTTTTAAACATGTTTTCATATTTGTCATGTTGTACAAGAAAAATCAGACCAAAAGGGAAAAACCATGAGAAAGAAAAAGCAAACAAACTAAAAAAAATGAAAATACTGTGCTTTGATCCACATTCACTCTCTATAGTTACTTCTCTAGATGTGGATGGCATTTTGCATCTCAGGTCTATTGAAATTGCCTTGAATCACCACAATGAGAAGAGCCAGGTCCATCACAGTTAATTATTACATAATCTTGCTGTTATCGCATACTCTGTTCCCCAGGTTCTGTTCATTTCATTCAGCATCAGTTCATGTAAGTCTTTCCAGGTCTTTTCTGAAATAAGCCTGTTCATCATTTTTATAGAACAATAATCTTCCATTACATTCACATATTATAACTTATTAGGCCATTCCCCAATTGATGGGCACCCACTTAATTTCTAATTCTTGACCTTGCATTCTAATAGTTGAGACAAGACACATAGGAGAGTAGTAGCCAGGAAGGTCATTCTAGTAGCAGGAATCCATACAGCAATCCAAGAGACACACTTTTTCCAAAGGCTACGATAATACTAATTTGAATGTTGACCCCAGAGCAGGAAGGAAGGTGTGATATCCCTTGTATAGTAGAGGGGCCCAAGGCAAGATAGCCTAGGTGGACCAATGGATTGTGTGTGAAGTTTGGTCTCATGGCCCATGGTGATTAGATAGAATGAGCTAGGTAAGTCTACATTCAGTCATCAGACATGGGAATTTAGCCCCAACGATGGAATTACAAAACTGAGTGGTATAGGAGACCCAATTCCTGACCTTCATGAGTTTATAGTCTCATTATGAAACCAAGACAAACATATCTGCAAATTAAACAACATAAGCAATAGTTGGTAAGTGTCAAGGTAAACAGCATAAGGCTTTCAAGAAGAGACAGATCCAAATAGGAATAGAATAGAAGATGGGGTGAGCTGAACCCTGACTGAAGATCAGTAAAATTCTTCACTAATCCATAGGATGGCATTATAAGAAAGAGGGTAAAAATAACATTCAGGTATGTGAATTCATAAAAGATGGACAATGGAAAAATTATTATTAACACGGGGAGGAAAATGGAAACTCATATGTATCATTCCTGTACATGAGTCCTCCTCAAATACCCCTCTGTGACACAGAGGTAACTGCCTTAATTAGCTAGGATCATGGTCATTTTTGGAGGCACTGTGGTATAATGGATAGGGCGCTGGATTTGGGGTCAAGGAGACCGAGGTTCAGATCCTGCTCATTGATACTTACTACCTGTATGACTCTGGGTGAGTCACTTAACCTTTCAGTGCCTTAGTTTTCTCCTCTGCAAAATGAAGTAGCTTGGACTGGATGGTTCTTAAGGTCGTTTTCAACTCCAAACCTGGAATCCTATGATCTTTTGAGTTCTAGATGTCTATGTCAAAAGATTACAAGCTCTGGTGAATCCAACGAGGTTGGAAAACCTGGAATTTGAGCCTAGAGGCTGTCGTCCAATGAACAAACAAGCTAATTCAAAAATGCTCCTGTTAGAAGATGGGCCACTGGGTAGTGATTTTTTCCCCCTGGTCATGGAAAATAGTGACAAATTTCTATTTCAAGCTTAGAGGGGGTTTGATCCACATTACCCCATGGCAATGAAATGGCAGACCTTTGAAGTTAGGTGTCAATGAGACCATGAGATACAACTCACAGCTTGCACACTGCAAAGGAGGGGATTGGTGCATGTTTAATCCAAATAATAGTGGATTAGGGACCAGTATCAACCTGGAGGGACATCTCATCACAGTGCCTCAGGCTTTATCTTGGGCTTTGATTAATCCTGGGATCATGGGATTTAGAGCTAGAGAGGACAGATAATAGAACATTTTGTCTAATCCTTTAATTTTAAAGGGAGGAAACTGAGGCCCAAAGAGACTCAATGTCACACAGTTAAGAAGAGACAAGATTTAAATTTGACTTCAAATCAAATTGTTACCATTTTTGTCAGTTACATATTGTTTTGTTTTATGGTTATTTGTGTATACGGCATCTCCCCTAACTAGACTCTTAAATTCCTCTAGGGCAAAGATTCTGTGCTGCTCTTGTTTTTCTCTATAAATATTGTATCTGAGAAAAGTGGTTGGATTAGAATCAAAGATTCTTAACCTTTTTTTTTTTTGTATGTCATAGACATTTGGGGCAATATGGTGAAGTCTATGGACCCTTTCTCTGAATCTTATTTTTAAATTCAAAAATACATAGGATTAGGGGCAGCTAGGTGGCACAGTGGATAGAGCACCAGCCCTGAAGTTAGGAGGACCTGAGTTCAAATCTGGTCTCAGACACTTAACATTCCCTAGCTGTGTGACCCTGGGCAAGTCACTTAACCTCAATTGCCTGAGCAAAAAGCAAAAAAAAAAAAAAAATACATAGGATTGTAAAAGAGAATTGTGGTAAAATATAGTTATCAAATATAATATAATTATCAATAATGATATCAATATATAGTATTGGTAATATACCAATAAAATGATTATATCAATATATAAATGATTATATATAATTATCAAATTTGTACATATAATATATTATATATAATTAAATCAACATATATCAAGAATATATGGATGATACATATAATTATATTTAATTATCAAATATATACATATATGTGTGTATATATCACATATGAATACATATAATATATTACATATAATTAAACCAGCATATAATCATATCAATAATATTTTTATAATTTTGTAATATGAAATTTTATAATTTTGTAATATAAAATGATTACTTACAATTATCAACTATATACACATATATGTATATGTATGTATCACATACATACATATGTGTTGTACATAATTCAATCAAAATATAATTATATCAATAATATATCAATATACTAATGATTATATATAATTATACATATAGTATATATGTATATATATATGTAGTATACATATACATATGCATGTATTCTTACACACATACATGCAATTCATAGATGCCCAGTGAAGAAGCCCCAACCTAGACAGACTGATACTATGAGCCTTGTTTTGTGAGCCAATGTAATACAGTAAAAAGAGTGATGAACTTATTATAGACATCAGAGGATCTTTATCAAGTGCTTGCTCTGTCACTTACTATCTATGTGGCCTGGGTAAATCAAATAACTCTATTCTGCCTCGGTTTACTCTTCTGTAAAATGGGGAGTTTGTACACTGCCTCTACTAATTCTAAAATTTGTGATCCTAAGCATAAGAAACCCACTATGATATCTACACAATGATTATCCAGACCCAGCCTGATCTCCAACAATGAAAGATTCATGAGCTCTCAGAGCAGCTCCCTTTGACTTTGGACATCTGCCCTTGATAGAAAATTCTTTCTCGATGAAACCTGTGTCCATTGTAATTTCCATCTATTGCTCCCTAAGCTTTCTGCCCTCCAAACAAACTACTTTACATTTCCCCAAATCAACAATTGTTGCAGCTTTCCAGAAAAGGAAAACAAAGAATAACAGTGTCCAATTTCTTCACAGCCCCCTCATTAAATCCTCATCTTCGCTGTATAGCTTTAACATCATGTTCTAATCATCAGCCTCCTGGGAACTCCAAATGGTCATATGGCTGCAGAGAATTGACTAAGTTTGATAGAGAGAGGTCATCTGACCTTGCAGGGAAGGCAGATAGTGTTCGCTGGGAAGCAGCAGTCCCTGGAGCCTTAAAGAAAAAACCAGCAGCATTTCAGTCCAGGGAAGGTGATGTGAACAAAGACACAGAGCTGGGAAAGTTTAGGGCCAGTTTGGGGCAGGCAGAATATGTGCACACCAGCTTATTTGAGCACAAAGTTTATGTAGGACAGAAGCAAATAGTAAATGAATGTGAACAGATTGTCCAATTGGATTGGATTTTTAACACAATTCTCTTTTTTCAAACCTATGTATTTTTTTTTAATTTAAAAAGCCTTGAATACTGGACTAAGGTTTTTTTTCTTGTAGGCAGCAATGTGCCATTAAAAAATTCTGAGCAGGGCAGTAACTTGATAAAAAAGAATAATAGTCTGGTGATGGTGTGCAGGATAGGCCAGATATGAAGTGATGAGGGATTTGACTAAGATGGTGGCAACAGGAAAAACTCTACCCCAGTCTTCCAAAATCATCTGATTCCAGGGCCATGGGTTTCCTAGATCACAGCAAGAGAATTATGGGAAGCAGCCTATCCTTAATTCTTTCTCATCTGGCACCACTACCATGGGTAGCTTATAAATGACTTAACCTGAAACTGCACAGATCCAAAGTATTTCTGTCTCACTCTCACAACTCAACAACTTTTGAAGTCTTGAGAGAAAATATAAGTTTTTGTAGAAAGTCAACAAGCCTCCAGTTCACTGTGAATATCAGACCTATTCAGCTTTCAGGAAGAAAACATCACATGTGTCCAACAGCCCCATCCTACATCCCGTTTCTTAAAAACTTCAAACTTCCAAAAATAGAATCCCAATTAGGAATCAGAGATCTTTGTGAGGCATCCAATCAAGGCCAATGAATGTCACATTTGTATGGCAAATGGATGTACAACAGGGATTGCTAACCCAGCCCCTAACCCTGATAGCTCTGGATGGCTTGGCATACAGATTCATTTCCATACTCTGTCCTACTTCTTGCCTTAAAAAAACACACAGCCAAAAACAAAACTTAATCACCTTCATTTCCAAATGTATCTTTCCACCCTCTCCCCTTTCCTACCTAGTTAGCCATCCCTTGTAACAAAGAATAAAAGAAGAAGAAAAGGAATTCAGCAGCACTAACTAATATATCAACTGAATTCAACAGGATATGGATTCTCCTGCTTTTGAAAAGAAGGGTAGGAGGTGGTTACTAGTTCAGACTTCATTAACTCTTGCCTGGATTATTTAGCAATAGTCTTCTACCTTGGTATCCCCACCTCAGGTCTTTGCTTGCCAATCTATCCTCCACTGGAGTTGTCAATGTGATTTTTCTAAATTTTGGTTGAATATGTCATTCATTACTCAATGTACTCTAGCACTTCCCTATCAGGTGCAGGATCAAATATAAAGTTATTTGTCATTTAAAACTCCTCATAACCTGGTCCTTTTCTTCATTTTTAGTTTTCCTAAATTTTATTTTATTCCATGCACCTTACAATTCAACTATATTGGCTTAATTGCTGTTCTTTGCACATGACACTCCACTCTAGTCTCTATCTTATTCTGTCTGAGATTATTTTCCATCAACTTTGCATATATATCATATGTATCTAATCATTTACAAGTTTTCCCCATTTGGAAGGTAAGTTTTCTGAGGGCAGGTACTTTTTTTGCTTTTCTTTATATTTCTTCCTCTCCCCGACTCCCCTCCTACCCCCCCCCCCCAGTGCTTATCTCAGTGTCTGGCACATTAAATGACTGAGATACATTTTCTCTCATCTCTTTTCTGGGACTAAGCTTGATCATTATAATTGCATGGTATTCAGTTAGGAGGGAAGTAGAGAAGTTGCTTTCCCTGTTCCTTTTACTATAGTTATTGTGTATATTGTTTTCCTGGTACAGCCTATTTTCACTTTTCAAGCAAGCCTTCCTATGCTCCATGGAATTCCTAAAATTCATCTATTTTTAACAGTCCCCTTATATTTTTAATCAATTATTTTAGGAGTCATGTTGTTCTTTAGCCCCTTTCTCTTATTGCAGAAAAGCAAAGATTTAGCACAGAATCAGTAGCACTCCAACTTGCCTATTCTCCACTCTCCCCCCACCCAGAGTTCCTAGCACACAGCTTCCGAGATATTGAGGACTTTTGGTATAAAATAACAAATTCTCTGGCTACTGTTCCTTATATCCTTTTTTCAGAGGAGCCTCAAAAGCCCATCCTAAAACAAATATACATAGATACACAGAGAGGCATCTGCTATTGCAGTAGGTGGAGCATGGGGTATAGAGTCAGGAATACTTGACTTCAAATCTGACCATAGATACTTACTAGCTGGGTTTCATTTCACCCTGTTTGTCTCAGTTTCCTCAATTGTAAAAATGGGGATAATAATAGCACCTCCCTCACAGGGTTATTATGATGATCAAATGAGCCAATAATTGTAAACAATATGCTTAGTACATGGTTACTCTCTTTCCCTTTCCCATGTACATACACATTATACTAAAATTAACTGCTGCACAGCTCTTTTTGTGGTGGCAAAGAATTGAAAAATGAGTAGATATCCATCAATTGGGGAATGGCTAAATAAGTTATGGTATATGAAAGCAGGGGAATATTATTGTTCTATAAAAATGATGAACAGGCTGCTTTTAGAAAAGTCTGGAAAGGTTTATATGAACTGATGCTGAATGAAGCAAGTAGAACCAGAAGAACATTGTACACAGCAATAGCAAAATTGTGCAATGATCAATTGATTAAGTGATACACTTGGTTATTCTCAGCAACTTAGGGATCCAAAGCAATCCCAATAAACTTTGGATGAAAAATGACAACCACATCCAAAGAGAGACCTATCAAGCCTGAATGTGGATCAGCACACACTATTTTAATCTTTTCCTTCTTTCTCATAGTTTTTCCCTTTTGTTCAATTTTTCTCTCACAATCTGACTCATTTGGAAATATATAAACAATGAATGTACATGTATAATCTAAAAACATTATATTTTTAAAATTTTGAAAAAATAACTGCTACAAAATAAAAATACAAATAGATGGGCACTCTAAGCTCACCAAATGCATTAAGGCTAACAAAATTAGTCCTAATTTTCTGTATGTGACTGCTGATATTAGTCTGACAGGAGGGAACTTGTCAAACACCTGATTGCTACTTGACCATTTATTCCCCTTCCTTGTACCAGATCTCACTTTGGCAGGAAGAACAAATAGGAAGCTTTATACTTTCTCTAACAGCTCTAAAATCACCGCCAATGCAACTGATAATTACATTGCAAGCCTGAAACAATGAGCCTGCTGCTTGCCTGAACACGAACAGTTGTTATTGGGCAGGTGACTGAGCCTCCCTGGGTCTCAGTGCCCTACTCTATAAAATAAAAAGGTTGGATTAGCTGGTGTCCTTTCCAGATCTAAGTCTATAATTCTGCAAATGGAAACACAGTAGAGTTAAAGAGCTGCCATACAGAACTAATTATAATGGAACGTGTAAGGTTTCATTCTGTACAAAATCAATTCTGTTGATTTGAAATGCCATTAGTTTGCAAGCAAAGATGGCAACCTCAGATTGGTAGCCATTTAAAGTGAGAGGGATCCTTTGGAATCATCTACTCTAACCTTATTTTATAGCAAAGGAAATAGAAGGCTAGTGGAGGGAAGCATCTTATCCATATTCCTCCAGCTAAAATCCAGACTTCATGAGGTAATGTATATAAGTAAAGCATTTTGCAAACTTTAAAACTCTATCTAACTCTTAGCTATTATTAGCATTAAGATCATTCCCAATGCTCATTCCATTTCACCATGCTTATCATTTATTGCAGTTAGAACCTGCTAATCTCAGCGTGGTACAGCAGAAAGAGCATTGGACTAAATCGGAAGAAATAGTTTCAATCACTTACCAGCAATGTGACTATGGGCAGATGACTTGATTTTTTTGAGCCTCAGTTCCCTCATCTAAAATATGGAGGATACTTACTAAAATGCTTCCCTCACAGTGGTGTTTCAAGAATCAAATAAGAAAGCACCATATAAATGTAAGTTATTATTGTAATGCTCTTTAACATCTCCATTTTCCTCTAATATTCTACCACCTTCTTATTAAAGTGCAAGTGTCCCTTGTTTTATGTGATAAACCAGTTCTGGAGAGCAGAATATAAATTAAATCCTTTTCTGTCTGTAATAGGGGAATAACTATTTAGAAGAATCCTTTTTGTAAAATGAAATTACTATCATGTGAATAGTTACCCCTCTGCCCCATATAACCCAATTTATGTCTTTCAAGTTATTTCATTTTTGTATTATAGTGCCTTGCAAATAGTAAGCACTTAATAAATGACTTTAATTTTATGTTTCCTAAAGTTAGGATTTTCATATTCTGGTTTTGTTTAAAACCAGGTACAATCATAAATGAAAAGAGATGCTTTGCTACCCACATATACTGCTTTCTTCAGGTCTCAGCTAAAGTCCCACCTTCTGCAAGAAGACTTTCCTTGTCCCCCTCAATCTTAGCACTTTCCCTCTTAAACCTCCCCCACTTATCATATGTGTGTCTCTATTTATCTATCTGTATGTATGTATATATGTATGTAGGTATATATCTACTTACATGTGTGCACATATCTCTTATCTACCCATGTGTGTGTTTATATGTAGATATATGTATATATACATATATGTGTATATATGTAGCTGTATATCTATCTACTTATATATGTGTGTGCATGTTTATGTGTGCGCATACACACATACAACTGTTTGCATATTGTCTAGATTGTCTCCCCCATTAGACTGAGTTCTTGAGAATATAAAGTGATTTTTGCCTTTTTTAAAAAAATCCTTAGCACTTAGAGCAATGCCTGGCATAGAATAGATATTTAATAAATGCTAATTGACAGATGAGACAGAGATAAAAATGTTATATAAACAAGAAATAATGATAGCTAGTATTTACATAGCACATTAAGATTTGTGAAGCGTTCTACAAACATTATTTCAGAGGTAACTGCTATTTTAATTTCCATTTAACAGTTGAAGAAAGTGAGCCTTAGAGAGATTAAATAAATCACTCGGTACAGAAATAAGAGAATCTGAAGTGGAATTATGACTCAGGTCTTCCTGATTCCAAATCTGACACTTGATCCACTGTGTCAAACTACCTAAATATGCACATAGATACACATGTGCACAGAATTATTTAACTAGATAATTGCCTCATACAAAGCATCTACCCCAGGGTATCCCATCCCTAGTACTGTCTCCATTGTGCATAAAGTACCTATCGATTTTAAACAGAGGAGGAACCTTCTTATCTTGATTTCAGTTTCAGAAAAAGCTCAAAATTTCCAGAAAAAATACCATTGACAGAAAAACAAGAGGGCTCTGTCTTTCCTTTTGTCTATCTCTCCCCTTTCTTGGGAATCTCCTTATCTCCCTTGCTTTTATTTACCATTTCTATATAGATGATTTCCAAAAATATATACCCATCTCTCATGTCTCTCCTGACATCCCATGATGCATCTTCAAGTGCCTGCTGATCACCTCCACCTAGATGTATCCTAGGCATCTCAAACAACACATCCAAAACAAAACTCATTATCTTTCTACTTAAACCTTCTCTTATCTTCCCTATTTATGTCAAGAGCATCACCCTGCTTCCAGTCACCAGAGTTCATGCCTCAAGAGTCATTCTCAACTCTTTCCTCTCACTCAGTCACCAACCAATTAATTGTAGAGCTTTGTCAATTCTCCCCTTCAGCATCTCTCCTATCATTCCCATCTCTCCACTCATATCACAACCACCCTAGTTCAAGCCCTCATCACCTCTCACCTGGACTATTGTGGTACTTTCCTAATTGGTTTCCTTTTATTCACTTTCCTCCCTCTCCAATCCATCCTCCTTGCAGCTGTCAAATCAATATTCCTAAAGTGCAGACCTAATAGTATCATTCCCTTTCTCAAGAAGTCTCAGGATCTCTCCATTGATTCCAGCAAAAAAAATGAAAGTTTTGCCATTTGACTCCAATCACCCCTTTTCAATTTGGCTCCAGTCCATCTTTCCAGGGATGGTTACACATTATTCTCCATCATGAACACTAACTTCAGCCAAACTGGCTATTTTCAGTTCCTTAAATATGATATTCTATTTCCTGTTGCCATTCTTTTACTCATCCCCTACTCAGGAATTCTCTTACTCCTCAGCACTGCCTATTAGCACCCTTGGATCCTTTTGAAATTTATCTGAAGCTACCTCCTTCTAGAGACCTTTCCTGATTCCCTCAGCTTTTTGTTGTTCAATCATTTCAGTCACTCTCTGTGAGTCCATTTGGGGTTTGCTTGGCCAAGATGCTGAATGGTTTACCATGCCCTTCTCCAATTCATTTTACAGATCACTTTGTATTTATCTTCATATATTCTGTGTCTCCCAATAGAATATGAGTTCCTTGAGAGGAGGAATTTATACCCCCATTGCTTATTGCACTGTGGCTTATTGGTTTGTTCAATGTTAGTAAATTGGTCGATTGTCACCAAAAAGTTCACCGAGAAATTCATCTCTTTAACTTTGGGGGTTTGCTCTAGTCCCAAAATCAGTTAAATGGCAGAATGACAGCAATAATGATAACTAGCATTTACATAACATTTTAGTATTTATGAATCGCCTTACAATTATTATCGCATTTGATCTTCATAATAACTCAGGGAGGTGAATGCTATTATTGTCCCCATTTTTACAGATAAGAAAACTGAGGCAGACAGTAGTTGAAAGTCTTGCCCAGGGAAACACTGCTAGATAAATCTAAGGCTGTACTTGAGTGCAGATCTGCTTGTTTTCAGGTCTCAGATCACAAAAAGAAGTTAGGAATAGAACCAGAGTATGAATCTAGATCTTTTGACTCCAATACAGAGCTCCTTATTTGATCATTTAAAAACATGGCTTTGATCATGTCACTTACCTACTCAAAATCTCTCCATGACTCCCGATTTCTTACCACATTGATTTGAAACTTGTCTACCTCTAATTTATCTTGCCATCCCCAACATATTCAATTATTATTGCCTACTGCTCTGTAGTATTAACCTAATGCAGATTCATAAGTCTAGTCAGTGTTCCTCAAACATACCATCCATCACCCCTCATTCCCCATACCTCACAAACTTAACCCAATCTCCTAATGCTATTAACTCCCCCCCCCATATTCTCCCATATTTTTCTAGAGACAGTGAAACTACACTCTTTGCAAGAACAATAAACTGTGCTTTCTTCTCATCCTAGCTTATTTGCTCAGTCCTAGTTGTGGATTCTGGAACCTTTTGTTCCAGGTTTCAATACTGTGATCCCCCAGTCAGCAAATGGGGAGAAAAACCCCAGACTATACCACAAAACTGTGATGATAGGAAGGAAAAAAGATCATTAGAGCACTGAGCTGTCAAGAAAGTATTCTTTAATTAGGGACAGACTCTCTGTGAGTGCCAAGGGGAGGGCTGGCCTAGACCTGTGGTCTCCATTAGCATTTTCCCAAGGGCTACATCCAGGTTATAAAATAGAAGGACCACAAGTAAATTTGCATATCATTTGCATATGCCTACATGGACTGCAGTTTCTACTCTGGCAATTTTCACCTGAATTATTATGTGGTTTTTTTTTTTCCCTTTAAAGCTCATTGCTGCTATAAAGGTTGTCATTTCTTGACTCTTTTCTTCCCACTTGCTTCTCGCTCATCTCATTTCACAGACATACAACCCTAATCAAGAAGCAAATGGAGATGGAGATGCGAGCTCAGAATCTCTACCATGTAGAACTGAGGGTCTGATATTGTGGATTGTAGTGGCTCCTCTAGTGGACTTCCTTTTGGAATACTCCTCCTGACCACTTTCAAAGGGAACCTGATCAAGGGAACCCGATCATCCTGACACTGGCTCTGATTCCCCCACCCCTCGTGTCACTTAGTAATTCAGAAGCAAGCTGAAATGTCAAGCAGAGCCCAAGGTGAAGAGGCTCAGGAGAAAAGTTCCAGTCCTTCTCTTGGGAGCTTTCACATCATCCCAACAGCTTTAGAGTGAGTGAAAACCAAGCTTTAATGATCTTCCCTTTCTTTTCCTTCTTGGAGTCAGTGGGCAGAGACAGGCAAAGGAAGCCCAAGAGTGAGACCACTCCAGTCCCTTTCTTCCTTACCTCCCCAGTCCGCATTTAAAAGCCTTTCCAGCAGGTGCAGCTTCATGCTTAAAAATATCAGAGTGAATTTGGCTGGGGAGAGGATGTATCAAGGAACCCAAAGAGAAGCTACTGTTGCAATAAACAGAGTTTCTGCTACTTAACAAAGAAAGGTCTTTTCTTTTTTATTCTTTCCCTAAAGGGCATTCAGAGACCTGAGCCTGGGACTGCTAAAAATCACACAAGCTGACTTGGCAAGGCTGGAAAGCCTGGCTTCCACAGAATCTTTTCAGAAAAAGCTCTGAACCACATCCTACTTATCTGCTGTTTGTTTCTCCTCACCCACTCCGTTCCCACATTCCACTCCTGCCCCCCACCTCCGGTCCAGAAAATTCTGTAGGTATTTTGGGACCAGACACCAGTTTAGGCTTCTGTCCATTGCAGCAAGAGAATTCCTTCTTCAGGATGACACAAGTCCATTTTTTTCTTCTTCATATTATTGGTCCCACTATGCACTGGTGTAACCTCTGACTGATGGACTCTAATTTCATTCAACCAACACTCACCAAGTGCAAGGCATTGTATGAAACAGACAGAGACCCTTGGGATCATAATAGGACCACAGACCTCCAGCTAAAAGGGACCTTAGAAGCCACTAATGCAACTCCCTTCTTTTGCAGATCAGGAAAGTCAGACCTAGATATGTCACCCAAGAGCACCCAAAGTCTGAGATAGAAGAAATATTTTAACCCATTTCCTCTGAATCTAGACAATGTATTCTTTTCATGTATCTCTATGAGGTATTTTCTTCTAAAATGATAAAATGTAGCATTGATATAGAATTTATCTTATTACCCAACTATTCTAAGAATAAATTTATAATGGATTTTTATATAGCATTTTAAAGTTTATAGAGCAATTTATATAATACATATACATATGCATATATACATACTTATATTGTATATATATGTGTGTGTATGTATTGGAATATATACATGTGCATATATATGCCTGTTATCTCATTTATACCTTAAAACATCCCTGTGAAGTAGATGAATCCATTTTATAAGTGAGTACACTTAAGCTTTGAAAGAGTAATTAACTTTCCCATAGTCACCAGTTAAGTATCTGAATTGGGATTTGAATCCTGATTCTAAATCCAACATTTTAATCATATCACACAGAAATATATGATGAATGCTAATTCAATGATTGGCTAGAATCTACCCAGGTAGGATTCAGAAAAGCATAGAACAAGAACTCTGAAGTTGGAGAAACAAAATATAAACATGTATATATTATATATATATATATATATATGAAATTATGGCAAGCAATACAAATACTAGTTACAAAAATAAGTTGTTTGATACTACAGATGAGGAAAAGGGAGATCAGGGAGGGAGAAATAGGAAGAAATTAGGCAAGTGGGACTAGAACAATAATAGAGAATGAAGTATAGGGATGCATTAAGAATGTGCTAATCAGTAGATTACTGATCTGATCATAGACTTACCCATTCATAAAGCTGAAAGGACTCTTGGCAACCCAACACTTTGTACAATATCAGGCACATAGTAAATCCCTTTTTTTTTAAACATTGAAAATTGCTGAATTTATTATCTACTTAAAGGAATGGCAAGCTCTACATAATAGATACTAATAGTTTCAGATAATGTTCATTTTATTTAGCATTAGCCAAGTTCAGAAATAATTTTGTTTTCAAAAACTTAATCATTTATTTATTTAATAAGGGAATGAAGCAAATATTTCCATAACATAGTATAAGATGCACATGAAACCTCAAATCTATTATGTACAACTTAGTATTCCTTTTAAATATATAATAAAGTTATCATGTAAAATTTCCCACCTCTTTTTTCTTCCCTTTACCACCTCCCTTACCCTAGAGATGGCTACCATTACACATAAGTAGGTATATATACGTGTATGTGTACATGTATATCTAAAATTAATCTATACATATTTGTGTTTACCAGTCCTTTCTCTGATTGTAGATGGCACTTTTTTCATATGTCCTTTATAGTCCATTTGGTATTTATAATAGTCAAAATGACTTCTTTGCTCAGTCATTCTTATAACAATTCTGCTATTACTGAATACAATATTGTCTTGGTTCTGTTCATTTCACTCTTCATTATTTCATGCAAGTCTTTTCATGTTTTTCTTAGATTATTGAGCTCATCATTACTTGCAGCACAGCAGTATTTATTCCATCACAATCATATGTCACAACTTTTTCAGTCATTTCCCAATTGATGGGTATCTTTAATAAGGGTTTACTGACTAACTGATCATCTTGTTGAAGCCCTTAATTTTACTGATGAGGAAAATCTCAGAAAGGCCTAGCTTAAATTCATGCAGTTAGGCAGCCAAAGACCTAAGAGCAGACCCCCATGTTTTCATACTCATACACAGTACATAGTAACAGCAAGATTGTGCAATAATTAATTTTGATGGCTTTGGCTCTTTTCAACAATAAGGTGATTCAAGGCAATTCCAACAGACTTGGAGATGGAAAGAGCCATCCTGGATCATAGCATAGTATTTTCACCTTTTTTATTGTTGTTTGTTTATTTGTTGTTTTTTTTTTCTTTCCTGTGTTTTTCCCCTTTTGATCTGATTTTTCGTGTGTGGAATGATAAATATGGAAATATGTTTAGAAGAACTGCTTGCACATGTTTAACCTATATCAGATTGCTTGCTGTACAGAAGGAGAAGGAGGGAAAGGAGGGAGAAAAACCTGGAACACAAGGTTTTGCAAAAATGAATGTTGAAAACTATCTTTGCATCTATTTGGAAAATAAGATACTATTTAAAAATACCATTTAACTTTTTCTTGCCTCAATTCTCTCATCAGTGAAGTGAGGATACTATTTTAAAATGTGGGTTCCAGTTTCATTTATAAAAGGAAAAGACTGCACTCTGACATTCCTTCTAGATGTGAGGATTAAAATTAACCCATCTATAAAAAGAGACATTGAGGCAGAGCTCTAAGCCAAAGGCACTACATTAAAAGATCCATGGTTCAATCTAATGAAGTAGACCCCAGATCTTCCTCTAGATTTGAGATGTCATCTCCCCTTAAAGCTATACTTTTATAGAGCTACAATTATGCTAAATATGGAATAGCAATTTCATTGGTTAACATATAATAAAAAGGCTTAATTATGAATATAAGCAGGGTCACAAGTTCGGTGAAGCTATAACAGTCAGTGACTTAAAGGATCATAAAATGGTCTGTGGTCATAAGATGGCGACCTGCTTCTATTGGACAAGTGATTGGTCTGGAGGTACAAAAATATTTTGGGAGAATTTCCTTGTAATTGTAATCTCTGCCATGCTGAGCTTGGTCACTCTCACAAAGCAAAACAAGGCTGGAGGGCCTTAAGTTAACTTCCTATACTTTAGAAAGTGAAGTTAAGTTCTCAGCTCTAAAGCCTTAAATACAGAATTTTGATATGATCTTATCAAATTGATTAATACTGATTAGAATAGAGTAGGAGTCCAAATGAATTATTTATCTCATAGTTCCAGTTTTCTGTCAAGGACCAGCTAGCTTAGGTCCCTCCTCCTCCTGAACCACCCCAATATGCAGTACCTTTGCTCAATCTCATTTATCTGACATTTAATCTTGCTTCATGCATCAACGATGTGTTATTCCACTTTTGTACTGATATTTCCCAGTTTTTGTGTACTAGTTTTGGCTAAGAGGCAGCTAAATGCTGCAATGGATAGAACGTGAGACCTAGAATCAAGCAGTTTAAATCCAGTCTCAGACATTCACCAATTGTAGAAGTCCCTTAACTTCTTGCCTCAGTTCTTTTATCAGTGAAGTGGGGATAATAATAGTACCTATCCCTCAGGATCATAAAGACGCTAAAATTAGTTCTAATTGTAAAATGTGTTGGAAACCTTAAAAGCACTACATAAATGCTAGTTTAAACCAGGTAGGGTAAAAGCAGAGAAAGAAAACTATAGACCAATTTCCCTAATGAATATTGATACAAAAATCTTAAGATATTAGCAATGAGATTACAGAAAGTTATCCCCAGGATAATACACTATGACCAAGTAGGGTTTATACCAGGAGTGCAGGGCTGGTTCAATATTAGGAAAACTATCAGCATAATCAATTATGTTAATGGACAAACTAACAAAAATCATATGATTATCTCAATAGATGCAGAAAAAGCATTTAACCAAATCCAACACCCATTCCTATTAAAAACACTAGAGAGTATAGAAATAAATGGGCTTTTCCTTAAAATGATCAGTAGCATCTATTTGAAACCATTAGCAAGCATCATATGTAATGACAACAAACTAGAACCATTCCCAATAATATCAGGAGTGAAAAAGGCTGCCCACTGTCACCATTACTATTTAATATTGTATTAGAAATGTTAATTTCTAGGTGCAGTGTTGCACTGCACCTAGGGCAGCTAGGTGGTGCAGTGGATAGAGCACCAGCCCTGAAGTCAGGAAGGCCTGAGTTCAAATCTGATCTCAGACACTTAACATTCCCTAGCTGTGTGACCCTTGGCAAGTCACTTAACCTCAATTGCCTCAGCAAAAAGCAAAAAAAAAAATGTTAGCTTTGGCAGTAAGAGAAGAAACAGAGATTAAATGAATTAGAGTAGGTAATGAGAAAATCAAATTATCACTCTTTGCAGATGATATGATGGTACATTTAGAGAACCCTAGAGACTCGACTAAAAAATACTAGAAACAATTCACAACTTTAGCAAAGTTGCAGGATACAAAATAAATCCACATAAATCATCAGCATTTTTATATATTACCAAACAAAGTTCAGCAGCAAGAGATACAAAAAGAAATTCCATTCAAAATAACTGTAGATAGCATAAAATATTTGGGAATCTATCTGCCAAGGAAAAGTCAGGAACTATATGAACTAAACTACAAAACACTTTCCACACAAATAAAGTCAGACATATTCAGTTGGAAAAATATCAAGTGCTCATGGGTAGGCCAAGTGAATATAATAAAAATGACAATACTACCCAAACTAATTTACTTATTTAGTGCCATACCAATCAAACTCCCAAGAAATTATTTTACGATCTAGAAAAAATGGTAGCAAAGTTCATTTGGAAGAACAAAAGGTCAAGAATTTCAAGGGAATTAATGAAAAAAAAAAGGCTGATGAAGGTGGCCTTGCTGTACCAGATCTAAAACTATATTATAAAGCAGCGGTCATCAAAACCATTTGGTACTGGCTGAGAAATAGAGTAGTCGATCAGTGGAATAGAATAGGATCACAGGACAAACTAGGCAATAACTATAGCAATGTAGTGTTTGATAAACTCAAAGACCCCAGCTTTTGGGATAAGTACTCACTATTTGACAAAAAGTGCTGGGAAAATTGGAAACTAGTATGGAAGAAATTAGGGCTTGACCCACACCTAACACCACATACCAAGATAAGATCTAAATGGGTTCATGATTTAGATATAAAGAGTGATATTATAAGCAAATTAAAAGAACATAGGATAGTTTACCTCTCAGGCCTATGGAAAAGGAATAAATTTATGTCCAAAGAAGAACTGGAACTTTTAACTGAACACCAGACAGATAATTTTGATTATATTACGTTAAAAAGGTTTTGTACAAACAAAACTAATGCAGACAAGATTAGGAAGGAAGCAATAAATTGGGAAATCATCTTTACATTTAATGGTTCTGTAAAAGGCCTCATTTCTAAAATATATAGAGAAGTGTCTCATATTTATAAGAATTCAAGGCATTCTCCAATCGATAAATGGTCAAAAGATATGAACAGACAATTTTCAGATGATGAAATTAAAATTATTTCTAGTCATAAGAAAAGTTGCTCCAAATCACTATTGATCAGAGAAATGCAAATTAAGACAACTCTGAGATACCACTACACACCTGTCAGATTGGCTAAGATGACAGGAAAAGACAATGATGAATGCTGGAGGGGATGTGGGAAAACTGGACACTGATACATTGTTGGTGGAACGGTGAACGGATCCAGCCATTCTGGAGAGCAATTTGAAACTATGCTCAAAAAGTTATAAACTGTGCATACCCTTTGACCCAGCAGTGTTACTATTGGGCCTACATCCCAAAGAAATCATAAAGGAAGGAAAGGGACCCACATGTGCAAAAATGTTTGTGGCAGCCCTTTTTGTAGTGGCTAGAAACTGGAAACTGAATGGATGCCCATCAATTGGAGAGTGGCTGGATGAATTATGGTATCTGAATGTTATGGAATATTATTGTTCTGTAAGAAACGACCAGCAGGATGATTTAATAGAGGCCTGGAGAGACTTGCATGATCTGATGCTGAGTGAAATGAGCAGAACCAGGAGATCATTATGTAGGACAACAACAAGACTATATGATGATCAATTCTGAAGGATGTGGCTCTTTTTACAATGTTTCAAACCAGTTCCAATTGTTCAGTGAAGAAAGGCATATATACCCAGAGAGAGGGATATGAATGTGGACCACAACATAACATTTTCATGCTCTCTATTGATGTTTGCTTGCATTATGTTTTCCTTCTCAGATTTTTCATTCTTGTAGATCCAATTTTTCTTGTGCAACAATATAATTGTATAAATATGTAAATAAATAAATAAATAAATGCTAGTTTGTTGTTATTATCATCAACAATATCATTACTCCTCAACTATACTATTAAGCCTCTTGAAGGTATGGGCCATGTCTTATACTTCACTATATTACTGACAGCACCTAATGCTCAAATGAACACTTGCTCAACTTGCTGTTTTGATCAAAATTGGATCCTTCCAGCCCTAAATTTTTATTTCTCCAGGCTAAAAATATATTTATTTTCATCTACCAGTCTTTATATGGCATATTCTCTAGTCCCTTCCCAATTCTGGATACATTTCTCTGTCCAAGAGTCCTCAACTTTTTCTTTTTGGCATGGATCTCTTTGGCATGAATCCTTTCTCAGAATCATTATAAACATATAAAATAAAATACACAGGATTAGAATGAAAACCAATTAATTTGAAATATAGTCATCAAAGGTACTTTTTTTAAGGTTCAGGAACCCTAGGTTAGGAACCCTTAACTACAACCACTGCAATTTGTCGGTGTCATTGGTATAATTGTGCACCTAGAACCAAACAGAGTTCTTGAGATGTGGTCTTTCTAAAGCAGAGAACAGGGGTCAGGGAACAGCTCTCCTTTTGGACACTTGACCTTTCTTCTTTTAGATAGTTGATTTCTCAATGCAGCCCATGAAGGCTCTTTCCTCCAGCCCTTAGGAGAAATACCAAGCAAAGCAATTTTGTTTACAAACCTATCTGTCTTCCAGCATCAACTTCTCTCAGAGAACCCAGTTCTTCCCCAAATGGGTACCACTACAGGCCCTTACAACATGTAATGACACCGATGACACCCATCTGAAGCCTCAGGATATATTTCCCCTCCCCATCAAAACTTTCCTACCCTGCATTACCCCCATTTCTATAGGGCCCTAATGAACTATAACAGTCTAATGCAATACAGGAAATTACACTGGTGTCAGTAACTTAAATAAAATACAATTAACCAATAGATATTGAGCATTTAGAGACAACTAGGTGTACCAGTGGATAGAATACAGGTCAGAAGGACCAGAGTTTAAATTCAGCCACAGACATTAGCTGTGTCATTTAACCTTACCTGCCTCAGTTTCCTCATCCATAAAATGAGCTGGAGAAGGTAATGGCAAATCACTGCAGTATCTTTGATAAGAAAATCCCAAATAGGATCACAAACAGTTAGAACCAACTGAACAATAACAACTGATATGATACCATTTCTCTTCTCTATCAGGAGGCCCAAAGCAGCTAAGGGCAGGCAGGTAACAGCTCTCAGGTAGGAAGATGTACCTCACCTTCCAGATGAGCTTTCTTGCAGACCAGAAAAAGCAGAAATAACCCCTTCTAAGGCCAGCCCTGTCTGGGGAGGAGGACAACCACAGGCAGGTGAAGGCCACCCAAGGTGACTTGGCTATCCTGGGCCTTTTATTCTTAATGAGCCACTCTCTGGAGGCTTCACGAGCCAAGCCAGCAAGCATTGTTCGGGAAAGCCTTGGAGTTGTGAGCTGTGCTGTTAATGGGCACGATTTCCTTCACTCACCATCCATACCTGGGGTCTGCAAAATGACTGGTGATAAAAGGAGTCCCTCCGCATTTAAGGATGTGGTGACCATGGCCTAGCAGCTCTCTCATGTCCTCTCAGTAGAGTAAAAGCCTGGCTTTATCACCTGCATGGTGAATGCGTTCTGCAGACCAATTACAGCTGGGACATAATGAGAACAATTTCTGAAGTCAGTGGAGTTTAAGCAGTCAGAATAACACAAGTTCTGCATAAAGCCAGGAGGCAGGGGGCCCGACCTTTGAGAGATAGTTACTTTTCAGCTGCTGAAAAACTGCTAGGAGCCAGTTTGAGGGGGTGGAGAGAAGCCCGAGAATTGAACAGAATTCTGGATGTGGGTTTGTTTTGTTTTGAATTCAAAATGCAATAAAACTCAGCCCAAAAGAATTGGAAGATAGGATTACACATATTTAAGATGTTTCATAGTATAGGGAGATGGCCCTGATATTATTGTCTACACAGGGCCACGGTAGAATAAGGTCCACTTGTTATGTTATTGTTGTTTAGTTGTGTCCATCTCTCTGTGACCCCATTTGGGATTTTCTAGGCAAAGGTACTGGAATGGTTTGTCATTACCTTCTGTAGCTCATTTTACAGATGAGGCATCTGAGGCAAACAGGGTTAAGTGACTTGTCCAAGGTCACACAGCTAGTAAATGTCTGAAAGATGAGTCTTCCTGACTCTAGGACCGGTGTTAGTTCCTTCCCTCTATCTATTTCACCATGAATTTCCCATATCACTTGCGGGTTCATTCATTCATTCATTTGTTTGTTTATTTATTGTTTATTTTAAATCCACTGGAATCTCTTGTGATGTAGTGCAAAGGTATCAAATCTTTAATGCTCCAATGGAGCATCAGAAAAACCAGATTTAAAATGTAATTGGAGAATGTCTAACAAAATAAGTAAAAATACAAGAAAACAGAGATAATGTTAAGCTGTGGTTTTCTAAATCTTATAGGAATCTCTTTCTAAATTGTGGAAAGGACAATGGACCAAGGTTTCAGGGACATCTATTACTGCTTGGATGACCTTCAGCAAACCAGACTTAAATTCCATTGATCTCAGAATGCTCCTCTGTAAAATGGGTTGAAGGAGAGATTTTGTGTTCTCTAATATGCCTTGCAGCACTAAATCTACCAGTCTAGGATCCTGAGAACTTGTCCTAATTGCCACTAATTCTGTGATCTTAGAAAGGTCATCAATGCTCTGTGAATCTCAGCCTTCTCAGCTCTCAGGTGTTAGGGACTCATGATCTCTGGGGCATATTCCCACTCTTTACATCTTAATTTGGAGTTTCTTTCCTATACATGAAGGTCAGACCATCACAAGGACTGATATTAGTATTTCCTTAATTGTCACAATGAGAAATCCCATAAATTATCCTAAATCTGTTGACACCCCATCAACTGATTAAAGAAAGTGGGGCAGAGGGGAAGAAATTTGCAAAAAAAGTTACAGGATTCATTCAAGGGGGAACTGGAGGACTAGCAAAGGTTTCTGACTCAGCACCCTGAAAACTCAGGACTAATTAGATATCAATTTTCTCTCAAAAATAAAAAGAGGAAAAAAAAAGTCAGATGCCATCTAATCCTCCCTCTCAGACCTCACATACTATTTTGGCCTCCTTTTAAGAGAATCAAAAAAAAAAAAAACCAACAATTGGGGTAGCTAGGTGGCTCAGTGGATAGAGCACTAGCCCTGAAGTCAGGAGGACCTGAGTTCAAATCTGGTCTCAGACACTTAACATTCCCTACTAGCTGTGTGACTCTGGGCAAGTCACTTAACCTCAATTGCCTAAGCAAAACAACAACAACAACAAAAACACAGCAATAACAAACCAGGTAGTAAATATTCATGGTTTAATATGTAATCCTTTTTTCCTTGATTTTTATATGAGGAAATGTTCATGTTTGTTGATGTTCACCAAGGTCATAATAGGGAACCTAAGGGAATAATCATTTATATGGCACTATGTAGCAGGCATTGGGCTAAGCTCTTTACAAATATCACCTTAATTGAGCTTTATAACAATCCCAGAAGATAGGTGCTATCATTATGCCCATCTTACAGTTGAGGAAACTGAAGCAAAGAGGTTAAGTGATTTGCTCAGGATCACACATCTAGTAAATGTCAAAGGTTGGATTTGAATTCAGGTTCTCCAAATTCTAGATCCAGCACTCCATCTACTATATCATCCAGTTACCTTTCAATAATAAAAGTAAGATTTAAAATTTTTAAAAATTATTTAATATTGTTATGGATATCTGGAAATATGTCTTCTCCATTTTTTTGCATTTGTCATTTTTTTAAGGTGAGGTAATTTTTCACAAATATTTTGCATAGATAGGTCTTTTCCCCTCCTCCCCTTTCTTTCTTGTCAATAGCCCTGAAATCAGGATAGCTGAGGCAAAAGGGCATAAACTTGTGATATTTTTATTGAAAATTTTCATATTGCATTCCAACAAAAGCCAAATCAATTCAGGTCATCCCCAGAAGCTTATTAGCATGCCATTTCCCCTATAGTCATACTCATATTGAGTTTCATAATCTTTTGCAATCTTTAATAACCTGATGCCATGCCACACTTTTGGATCATGTTAAACTGGAAGGAATTGTAGAGATCATCAATAATCCAATTCCCTCATGTTACAGATGAAGAAATTGAAATCCTGAAATGGAGGTGATTTACTCAGGTTATACAACAGTTCTTTGAGGTGAGCAATTTGGTCAACTAAATCTCCTATTCCTAGGACAAAATTGGTGCCTAATTGATGTTTATTGGATGAATTAGTTAATTCAACCCCAGAAGGCAGGCTCTATTCCTCTGACAGTAAGTTTCAAAGTTCAGTGGCATTTTTATCAGTCCCTTATCAAGTATTAGCTGAGCATCTCTTGTGTGTCTGAATATCTCTGTGCAGCAAGCCCTGAGGGACACAGGAAAAACTAAGGAATCTGCCTCAGCCTTTGATTAAGTATGTATAGCTTCCGAGACAAAGCTCAAGTTCTAAAAGAGACAATTACAAAAAGCACCTCTAAAGTGAGTGGAGAGGACTGCAGAGCTTGGACAAGGGGGAATTGATGTGACCTAGGGTAGTCAGGGAAGGCTTCATGGAAGAGGAGGTGGGACCTGAGACAGTTCCTAAAGAAAGGAGGAGGTTAAAATAAGCAGAAGGGAAAGAGAAAGATATTCCAGGAGGTGTAAACAGTACCCAAATGTCTCCTTTTAGTACTGCAATTTTCTTTAGCTGAAAAAGAACACCAATTCTGAAACTGAGAAGACGTGTCTCACACAAAAACTGGAAACTGCCCAGCTTTCTAATGAACAATCCAATGCATAAGTAAAAGCAGGCTGGTTCTGGCGATGAGGATGATGAGGATGGTGGTGGTGATGATGGTGATGATAATGCTTCTCTATGCCTAGAGTTAGGAAGTATCCCTCCCCCTCTTTACCCTGCCCTTCCCCTTATTTTGGCACCTACATTGTTAGGCCCCCTCCCTCTCATACACAGAGATTTAATGAACAACAGTAGCCAGCCCTATTCATTTTGGGAAGAGGAAGTTGGTTTTATAACTCCTCTATTTGTCCCTTTGACCATTCTCTCTCTCTCATTTCTTCTGGGAACTTACAGCTTCAATTCTTTCCTCTCTCATCTTCAGACTCTCCCTATTTTTACTGGCTCCTTCTCTATTGCCTCCAAACACGCTCAAGTTTCCTCTGTGTTTTCAAAACCTTCACTTGACCTTGCCATTTTTTTTTTTTGTAATAGCATTCTATCTCTTCTCTTCTTTTTTATTGCCAAATTCCGAGAAAGAATTGTCTACACTGGCTGTGTTCATTTCCTCACCTCCTACTCACTTGTCTATCTGTTTTTGTGTTCCACAACTCCAATGAAATTGCTCACTTGAAAGACACCAGTGATCTCTTAATTGTTGAATGTGGTGTCCTGTCTTAGGACATCAGCTTCTTTATCTCTTCCTCAGGTTGAGATCCTGTTTATCCCCCTGGGGATTTTCTCTTTGACTGCCTTCTCTCCTATTTCTGTTTTCACCTGACTGATCCTGAGAACATCATCCATTCCCTGTCCCCTCAATGTGCATGTACCAAACCCTAAGAAGAGGTATTGTGACATGGCCCAAAGGACTTGAACTTGGAATCAGAATCAACTCCCACTACTGGCTCTGTGATTTAACATGCATGCCCTTGGACAAAATGACCAAATCTTAAATGGAATCCTAGTTTTCTCATGTGTAAAATGATGATAACAGTTACTACCCTATTTATTTCATGATGGTCTTGTGAGGATTAAATGTGATCATGTGTATGAAAGTGCTTTGAAAACTACAATGTGTAGCACAAATTGAGAAGGGATCAGCTCTTCTTCTGCCTTCCTTTTCTACCCTCTCTCTAATCTTCTAGTCCCCCAGCCTTCACTGAACAGATGGAATTCCATGGAGGAGGAAAATGCCTTGGCCACTGATAATGAAATAGGATTCTTGCTTCTCAGCAGGGTGGTGGTGGACCATAGCTATAGAATGAGGCACACATGTATTCAGACATGGACACTATATTGCTTTGTTTTGCTTAACTATTTCAAAGTCATAGAGATGAGGGGAGTCACTGGGAAAGGAGAGTGAGAGACAGAGATATCTCCTTCTTTATGTGTATATATATATATAATTACATATATACACATATATATACATATGAATATATATATATATACAATCAATAAAACATCAAAAATGTACAAATAACAATAACAAAACATGGGCTAGAAAGCGCTATCATGGAAAATTCACTTATCTCTTTATCATTAAGATTCATTTCTCCTTGGTGATCTCATTCACCAACATGTGTTCAATGACCATACTATCAATTGTATAGGTCAACCCTAGTCTCTCTTCCAAGATCTATCTTAATATCACCAATTACCTGGATGGTCCATAATCATTTCAAATTTAGTGTATCCAAACAGAATTCATCACCTTTCCTATTACCTCTCTATTTGACCTTTCTTGCTTATGGTGAGGTCAGAATGATCTTCCTCAAAGTCCTTTTGATATTTTTTCCCTCTTTAAGCTTTCACTTTCTCTTGACCCCCTCTCCCATACCTAAGCAGTTATCAAGTCTCTGCAGTTCTATTGACAATACTTTTCACTTATAGTTCCTTCTCTCTAATCAAATGGACGTAATTCCTTTTTCCTGGGCTATTGTAATAGCCTCCTAACTGTACTTCCTGTTTCCAGTATCATCCTTTGCCAATTCATCCTCTACATGGCAGCTATATTCCCAAGCACAGCTCTGACTATGTGACCTCCTTCCCATCTCAAAATAAATCCTTCAGTTGCTCCCCATTTCCTCTTGAATAAAATACAATTTCAAGCTTCTCTCTAGTCCAAAAGACCTAGGCTTTAAAAAAAATTACACAAATGTTCTCCCCACAATGTAGTATGATTATAGATATCAAAAAATACAATATCTGAGAAAGCAAAATCATACATCACAAAGAGCAATAGAGAAACATATGTAGGGAATAAATAGGCTATTCCACATCACCAGTGATGTATTATCTTGATAAAATAACTGGTATAAGAGGTATCTTCAAATATATGATCAGAAAAAAAGTCAATTGATTAGGTCATAATAATAAGGTAATGACAAATAGCACAAATGGTCCAGTCTTATGTGCAAAGACCCAAAGAAAGCATCTACTTTAGTGAATGGACACTCTCTATGGGAACTCTAAAAGAACATAGACAGAGAAGTACATCGAATAGGATCGGATAGATGGATTTCAATTTATACCACTGGACCCATACCCCCATTGGTAAGATCAAAAATCCATTTAGAGGTATGAAGTGCTCTAAATGGGAGATTTTTTGTCTCACAAGTTGCCATATTAGTGAAGGACGTATATCAAACTATATCAACAACATGAAATCAGGAGATCTTCAAATATATAAAAGAAATTGGTTACATATTGGTTATATAATGGTTATAGATTGATTATATTAAAAAATAAGGAAAAAAAGATAAGTATACTGTGTACTAAATTTAAAAATTTAGAAGAAAGTTTCCAATATATTGGATGGACTCCCCAGAAAAGATTTATGGAAAAACACGAACAGAGAAAATGTGATTAACTTGCCATTTGAACTATTATAACGAGCATTTCAGTGATCTGGTGATTTGAAATAATAACTGAGTATTACTTTCCTCCTGAAAACCTTTAAGGAAAAGTTTTGTGAGTATTATTATCCATATTCTGCCTGTGAGGAAATAGTCTCCAAGAGGTTAAATGAGTTTTCTAAGCAACTATTATCAATAGAGTTTCTTCAATGACTTTCATGATTATTCAAAAGAGATTGACCTAACAGTGTATATAGGAAAAACTAAATGGATTAAAAAATGTAGTTGGGTGGTCAATACCAGTGATTATGAATAGAGGGAGGGCAAAGACCAATATTTCCTAACTGAAGCCAGGGCTCATTCTGTGATATTGGGCTACCCAATTAGCAGGGTTGGAGCTCTAGTATTTCAGGAGAGACAATTACACTATGTAAGGTGTCTCAAAATTTTTCAGGCAGCTTTATAAGC
This sequence comes from Myrmecobius fasciatus, assembly GCA_023553655.1. Taxonomy (NCBI): domain Eukaryota; kingdom Metazoa; phylum Chordata; class Mammalia; order Dasyuromorphia; family Myrmecobiidae; genus Myrmecobius; species Myrmecobius fasciatus. Next base: position 107,673 of record JAJPUD010002056.1, on the reverse strand, counting down.
TATTAAATTCTAAAACTGATATAACACTTTGGGGACATTTGGTATTATTCTCCATTAAATTCGAAGCACCAAATCCCCAGTTAGCTTACAGGGTCACAAGAGGACCCTGACTATAGCAACTGGTGAAACTTTCCTCCATGGATCCTCTATGGTTAGAATCAGGAAAGAGAAATATACCCATATCGAGATGGCAGAGTCTTAAGGGAACAATAAAACTGTAAGTAGTTATTATTATGATTATCTTATGAGATCTGACAAAATCACAGTCAAAGGTGGTGCCGTGGCTGCCTCTAATACAATATAAATGGGCTCTAATATGGTAGTTGACTGTTGCATTGATTCTTATTCACTCAGAAACTAAATCGTGGTGTTAATGTAAAACATGTGTGAAATATCACTTTTTCATGCAGTAAGCAATGAAAGGTCTTCAGGAAGCAGTGGCCAAATGAATGTACTCATGAGTAATGGGAACTTGCACGGGGGTATCATTTTATTACTATGTTCCAGCTATTTGAATCAAAGACTTGCTTTCTCTTTGAAGAACCAATGCCACCTAAGGGGGAGTGGGCTGGGCAGAATACTTGTTCGAGCCCTGAAATTGAACAAAATTATTTTTGATTTGCTATAGTCTGGAGTTTTTGAGTTTAAGTTAAATAGCACAGTATTGATATTCTCTAGGGTCACAGAATCATAGATGATTAGAGCTAGAAGGGGCCTTTTTGTCACATCCAACTCCTTGTGACCCCAGGGACTATTTTTCCCATGGGGTTTTCTTGGCAAAAATATTGGAGTGGTTTTCCATTTCCTTCTGCAGTGAATCTTTTTTTTTCTTTTTTGGTCAGTAATCTTAACAATCATATAATCCAACCCTCCAAATTGAAGCAATAGCCCAGAGAGGAGTAAATGGCATGTACAGGGTCACCTGGCTAACATCTGCTCTTTCTGCTTTTAAATTTCATGATCATGGGACTCATCCCCTGAGATTCTATGAAAAAGGAATCTCACTGTGGGAAGGAAAAACTTCCCTATAGAAAATAAAATGAACCTGGATTTCTAACAAATAGACAAGCATCCAAGAGAAAGAAGATCTAAGTAGAGTGTAGAAACCAAAGAGGAACCTAAAAGCATCCATTTCTTTGAGGTCTGAGCTACAATCAAACTAAAAGCATTTAACTGAAATCCCATTCTGTGCTTTTACAGAAATGGCTATAACACCCATGGGTTGGAACATGGTAGGAAGGATAATCATGTCCTGCCTAGCCATATCTCTACCCTCAATTTAAATATGTAGTGCACTCTCAGAGAACACTTTAGGTCCCTGGATAAGTCAGGAAACTGGGATAATGAGTGGTTCACTAAGTTAGTAAGAAAGGAGAGTCAGAGATTCAAATATGTAAAGCAAAGTTATTGCTGGCAAGAATTTGGCCAGGCAGGAGGAAGACAATGACCTTGCATAAAAGATCCAGTTATTGTTCAGTCGTGACAGACTTCTTGTGACTCCATTTGAGATTTTCTTGGTAAAGCTACTGAAGTGGTTTTCCATTTTCTTCTCTAGCTCATTTTACAGATGAAGAAACTGAGGCAAACAGGATTAAGTGACTTGTAGGGTCACACAGCTTGTAAATATCTGAAGCTGGATTTGAATTTAGGATTGTGAGCCTTCTTCACTTTAGGCCCAGCAATCTATATACTTGGCTGCCTTAAAAGCCCAGAGTTCCCTTAAAAACTGTGAAGGATAAATCCCATACAGTTCCAAATAGCTTTTTTTGTGGAACTACTCTAAAATGTGTTTGTGGGCAGAATATCCCCACAAGGACACCAAAATCAATGAGTGACATGGACTTTCTAACTCTGTCAGAGTGTTATTTTTGCCAAAGATCCTAATTCTAGACACTAATACATTGTTGGTGGAGTTGTGAACTGATCAACCATTCTGGAGAACAATTTGGAACTACACCCAAAGGGCTAACAAACTGTGCATAATCTTTGATCCAGCAGTGTTTCTACTGGATTTGTATCCCAAAGAGATCATAAAGGAGGGAAAGGGATAAAAAGTACAAAAATGTTTGTCAGCCCTTTTTGTAGTGGCAAGGAACTGGAAACTGAATGGATGCCCATCAATTGGAGAGTGGCTGAATAAATTATGGTATATGAATGTTATGGAATATTATTGTTCTATAAGAAATGACCAGGAGGATGATTTCAGAGAGGCCTGGAGAAACTTACATGAACTGATAGTAAGTGAAATGAGCAGAACCAGAATATCATTTTACATGACAACAGGAAGATTATATGATGATCAATTCTGAGGGATATGGCTCTTCAACAATGAGATAATTCAGGTCAGTTCCAATGGTCTTGTGATGAAGAGAGAGCCATCTATACCCAGAAAGAGCATTATGGGAACTGAGTGTGGACCTCAACATAGCATTTTTACTCTTTTTTGTTGTTTGCTTGTATTTTTCTTTCTCATTTTTTTTGGTTCTGATTTTTCTTGTGTAGCAGAATAATTGTGGAAATAGGTATAGAAGAATTGCACATGTTTAACACATATTGGATTACTTGCCACCTAGAGATGAGGCTGGGGAAGAAGGGAGGGAAAAATTTTAGAACACAAGATTTTCTTGGGTTTTTTTTTATTAAAGCTTTTTATTTGCATAACATATGTATGGGTAATTCCTCAATATTGACCCTTACAAAGCTTTCCGTTACAAATTTCCCCCCCAGCCCCCTCCCCTCCCCTAGATGGCAGGAAGTCCACTACATGTTAATAATGTTAAAATACTTGACAAGCTGAATATATGTATACATATTTCCACACTTATTGTTGTGCAAGAAAAATCATATCTACAAGAAAGAAAAATCAGAGAAAGGAAACACAATGCAAGCAAACATCAATAGAGAGCATGAAAATATTATATTGTGGTCCACATTTCATATCCCTCTCTCTGGGTATATATGGCTTTCTTCATCACTGAACAATTAGAACTGGTTTGAAACATCTCATTGTTGAAGAGAACCATGTTCATCAGAATTGATCATCATATAGTCTTGTTGTTGCCATGTATAATGATCTCCTGGTTCTGCTCATTTCACTCAGCTTCAGTTCATGCAAGTCTCTCCAGGCCTCTCTGAAATCATCTTGCTGGTTGTTTCTTACAGAACAATAATATTCCATAACATTCATATACCATAATTTATTCAGCCATTCTCCAATTGATGGGCATCCATTCAGTTTCCAGTTTCTAGCCACTACAAAAAGGGCTGCCACACACATTCTTGCACATGTGGGGCCCTTTCCCTCCTCTAAGATCTCTTTGGGATATAAGCCCAATAGAAACACTGCTGGGTCAAAGGGTATGCACAGTTTGATAACTCTTTGAGCATAGCTCCAAATTGCTCTCCAGAATGGTTGGATCCGTTCACAGTTCCACCAACAATGTATTAGAGAACACAAGATTTTCTAAGGGTGAATGTTGAAAATTATCCATGTAGATATTTTTGATAATAAAAAACTTTAAGTAAATAAAAAGATCCTACCCCTAAAAGAATTGGAAGTCAAAATAAAGAAAATAGAATTAAACTTGAAGGTACTATTTAGGTAGGGTAATTTCATGTACCAGAGAGGTACATGAGGAATCTCCTTCTAGAAAAGAAACACCTATGAGTAGTCAAAGTTCAGAAAAACAGACAGGCTTCCCCAGATGAAATAAAAGTCACTCTTAATTTTTTTTCCTAATCTGATGATTGGAAGTATTTGGAATTTGGGCTTTTTCTAAAAGAAATATAACCCCCCCAAAACAGACAAAAACCCCAATTCTTGGCTTTAAAAATAACATAGTAGTGACAGGGTCCATTCCTCCTCCCATGAGGAAGGACTCCAGCTGAAGCCAGAAGCTATCCCTGGTAGGGACCAGCAGAGCAGTGTCACAATGCAACGAAACCTGCAACAGACAATTCCTGCCAGAGATGACATTCAACAGAGACCACGTTTGTAGGAGGAATTCCCTGCCCAACAGAGAATACAAGTCACTAGGAGAACAAGCCCAGTGGGAAACAGGTGATGACCTCCCCAGAAGACAGCAGGGGGGGCTACCTCATCTGGGGCAGGAGTCATCTCCCCACACATAGGAGCCTTGAACACATTGTCTTTCCTCATTTGTGCTAGGGAGATACATGGTCTGTGTCTGTGTGTGTGTTCTCCCACTCATTTTCCCAGACCTCCTGTGTACTCCTCATGTATGTCCTTTGTGTGTACCCCAGAGTTAAGGGGGCAGAGGGTTTCTTTGGTCTGGTGTAAATAGCTTTGCCAAAGGCCTTTTTAACAGAAAAGTATCTTTTCCATGTCTTTTCCTGCCTAAGTACCTTACTTGATCTTACCAAACCTCTCTGGGTCATATGAGAGGGAGGGAGGAAAAAGGGGGAAAAGGGAAAGAGAGGAAGGGGAAGGAGGAGGAAGATATACATACACACATCTATGTGTACATGCATACATGTACACACATGTATATATGTGTATGTCATAGCTACACAAAGCTTTTTTGGTGGAACTCTTCTGAAATGTATTTGTGAGCAGAGGATTCCCACGAGAACATTAATCAGAGATAGTCTGTGTGTGTGTGTGTGTGTGTGTGTGTGTGTGTACACATAGAGAGAGACAGGCAAAGATCCCAATACATTTAAGGCAAGATTTTTACTGACCATGTATACATATTAAAGGCAGAAATTTGGCTAGGTGGGAGTAAAGACAATAAATTTGCATAACAGATCCAAAGTTCCCTTAAAAACTGCAAAGGGCAAATCCCACATTGCTACAGATGCTCTGAAACATATTTGTGGGCAAGGATCCCCATAAGGACATTAATCAAGGATTGTATATTTTTTACACACACATACATACACAAAATATACAAATGTATGTATATGCATAAATTATGCACATGTACACACACATTTCCAACATTTATTTATAGTGTGTGTCACATTTCGTGTAGATAAATAAACTTTAACGTACTTCTTTGTCTCCTGGGCTGACTTATTCAATCACTAGCTAAAAAAGATGCTAAAAATTCTCACAACAGAGAAATGGTGTAGAGCACCTGGGTGCCCCGATCAACAGAGGAAGAATAAAAGCAATACTGTCATTAGAGTATTCTTTAAATTATGTGGACAGAAAAAAGAAATGGATAATGAGTTTAGGAAATATAATCAGGGTTAGAATCACTGAAATGAATGGAGCTATGATAATAAACTATGTAGAGAAAACTGATGCTCAATCTTTATTTTTCTTCTGCTTTCTCTGTCAAGGAAAAAAATTGAAATAGAAAAGACAGAACAAAAATGCCTGATAGGGAGGTGAAACCCAATATAAGTAGGGAGATAATAAGAAAGCACCTTGGTGCCCCAAATGGATTTAAAATGACCAGGTCTAATTGAACTACATCTGATCTGAAAGAATTGGTAGATGGGATTCAAAGGTCATTTCTGAGAGAAGTTTATTGTGTCTAGGTTCACAGTATGCCAGGCAAGGAGCAGGCGACTTTGGAGATGATACTGGCACCTAGATTTATTGTGGGGATACACAGAATACGTGATAAGGTGGTGTGGCCTTTAGGAAGGAGACTAATTAAAAGTATAGGGAATAGGACTGAATCATACAAAGTAAATTCTACTTAACAGTGCTGTTTCTGCCCATATTGTTTTTGTCATGGTTTGATATTTCCAAGAGAAAGGCATAAAAATGAGAATGGAGAATGGAGCAAGATCTCTCTAAACAATAATATAGAAACTGGTTAAAAAGCTTCAGGAACTTGAACTCAGAATACAACACACAAGTAGAACACAACACACAAGTAGAACACAGAGTATAAGAAGGCACAAAAGACTATAGTCTAAAATCAGAAAACAAAACTCACAAAATACTGAAATGGAAGAGAAACAATAGAAGACCAAAAAAAAAAAGAAAAAAGAAAACCAAGTAAAATTTACAAAATCAAAATCAAAATTTACTGTAAAATAAAATTAATAAAAATAAGTTAGGAGGAAAGGAAGTAAAATTTTGGACTAATCAGTTAAGGAGAAAAAAAGGCAAATGAGGGAGAAATAGATAACTAAATAAAAAGTTAACAATATTAGTAAAATAAAAGTATTAAGGGAAAAGTAGGGAACAGAGGATGGGAAAAATGCCTATTGAAATAGATTACAATCAAAGTATTTTAAGCAAAACTAATTTTAGGGACAAAGTACTGCCTGAAGAAGATTAAAACAAAACAAAACAATACCCAGTAAACAAATACAGGAAAACAGAAACTTCACATTCACAACTTAAAATGTGGATTAATTAAACAATATAATAAAAACAAGAGTGACAGAACTGACAAGAAAACAAAACTCAACAATCTGTTGTTTACAAGAAACACACCTAAGTAAAGACAGAATCAAAATGAGAGATTGGAACAAAATTAGGATGAACCTCAGAAAGCAAGAGTTATAATCAGGCTATCACACAACACAAAAAATGAAAACTCACAATATTGGGAGAGATAAACAAAGAAACTATATTATGCCTAAAGGAATCATTGAAAATGAGCCAATATAAATACTAAATATGTTTAACTACCTAGTCTCTGAGTTTGTTTTGATGAAAACACTCTGCAATCAATAAGAATAGATATAAATACAGATACATACATATATGAATTATTATTGTGTGAAAAAAATAACATTCAGTGTTTCATTTGGTACCTTCTCTTCTACTGTTAATTATCTTGTAAATGTATGTCTTATCTCCCCCAACCCCCCAGGATGTAAGGTTACTGAGGTCTGGAGTTGTGCCTTATACATTCAAAGATTCATAGTTTATTGGACATGGAAGAGAATTTAGAAATTCATCAAACCATTTATTGCTGAGGAAACAGGTTTAGAGACATTGGGATTTAGTAAAATCCATACTATTAGTTGGGGGGGCTGAGCCAACACTTAATTTCAGATCTCCTGACTTCTAGTCAAGAACTGTTTCCACTACATAAAGTAGATGTTCAATAAAAGTGATTGATGATGTTTAGGATAATGTTGATGGAAGGAATCCACAATTCAAAAAGCACTGAACTTGAAATTACTTCTGGGTCTATCTCCATTACAACGGGGATCTATCTCTACTATTTACTGGCTGTATGACCTTAAACAAATCACTAAGTAAGTCTCTCTATTTCAGTTTCCTTAACTGTAAAATATGATAATACCTACTGTTATAAACATAGGTCACCCTTCCACTGTCCTTTTCTCTCCCCAATCTAGTTTTTATAATATGTGCACTACCCATAACTGCTATCAGGACACAATAAACACTACTTAATTTGTATTCAATTGGTCTTTTAGTTATATCTGACTCCATGATCTTATTTGCTTTTTTCTTGGCAAAGATACTAGAGTGATTTGCCATTTCCTTCTACAGTTCATTTTACAGGTAAATAAACTGAGATACATAAGGTTGAATGATCTGCTCAAGGATCACACAACTAGGAAGTCTCTGAGAACAGATTTGAATTTAGGAAGATAAGTCTTCCCAACTCCAGGCCACTGTACTTCTAACTGTCCCTTAATTTATCTAATTTACAGCTAATAATTAAAGTGATGAAAATCAAGAGAGCAGTACTAAAACAAATTAATAAAAGATCTATTTAATTAAGTTAAAGATTTTAAAGTTTCATAATAGTATATTATACTAGTATATGTAGTATACTGATTATGTATAAATTTTTTAGTGTAAACCTATATATTTTTCCCTTTCAGGTGCTAGTCTCTTATCAATAGGTAGTTAGTATTTGGATCACTATGGGAGTATTTTCACTGTCTACTTCAGAGGGCTGTTATGAGGACAAAATGAACTCATGCTTGTGGGGTGCTTTGTAATGACAAAGCACGATATAAATGTGACTTCTCAGAATGATTCGTGGCAACAATCTCCAAGACCTTCTGGCGTATTTTACCTTTGTGTATTATGGAAAACCTTTTACATATTTTTCATGCTGAAGTTACTGAGGGGAAGGACAGAGAGAGGGAGAGAAGCTGTGCATAGAGCTCTACAGAAATGGAGTGTTATTAAATAATATTGACTTGAAATAAGAAATATTTGCCCTTCTTTCTGATCTCCATCCTATTTACTATTCATAGTTCTTTCAGAGTCAATTTCCTCATCTGTAAAATGGGGATAATGATACCATCTTCCTCAGAAGTAAGGATCAAATAAAGTAAAATATATAAAGAATGGCAAATATTAAACTACCATATCAATTACAGCTATTGTTATTGTTGTTACTGCTGTTAATATTGTTAAGTTCCTTGAGATGCATTTGGTCCCAATGTGTATCAGAATCTTTCCAGAACTGTCTAAGTCCATTGAAAAGAGGGAGTGAAACAAGTAGAACCAGGAAACACAATAACAGCAGGATTGTGCAATGATCAACTATGATATACTTGGTTCTTCTCAGTGGTTCAGTGATTCAAGACAATCCACTAAACTTTGGAAGGAAAATACTATCCATATCCAGAGAGAGAACTATGGAGACTAAATGTAGATCAACACACTATTTTCACTTTTTTTTTCTATTGTTTTTCCCCTTTTGTTCTGATTTCTCTCCCACAATGATTCATATGGAAATACGTACAAAATTAAAATACATGTATAACCTAAAATTATTTTATATATTTATGTTTATATTATATATATATATATAATATTTGTATATATTTATAATATATATATGGGAAAAAGAAAAAAATAAGTATTAAACATTTTTAAATAGGTAGGTTCTCTCCCAGGGTTGGAATTTATCTTCCTTTATAAAATTTTTTCCTTAAAGTGTTGACATTTTTGGGGTTTTACACTATTATCGTTTCCTGACACACCCCTACTTCACACTATTACAAAGAAAGTCAATGAAGTAAACCTATCAGGCTTATGCCATGTCTGGTCTCTATTTTTCTATTGAGGAGAAGGTAATATTACTGATCCAGGATCAAGACAACAATCCAGAATCTTAGTTACCTAGAATACTCACCTAGCATTTAGTGCTAAATTCAAAGACAATGCTTTATAATGGTTGGTTGTTCTTTTTTCTTGAAAAGGACCAAAATGGCATTATTAAGTTAGAGTTAAGTTAGTGCATCTGGCTGTGATTGATCAGACCAATCAGAGCTCAGAATGCTCTGCCACAGGTGGGACACAGAGTCCCTATGAACATTTGGGGTGGGTTTCTAACTCTGTGCATCTTTATTTTCTCCTGAGTTAATTCAATTCTACTTTGCTCATAGAGCATAGCATCTTTTCTGATGAGGGCATGCCATGCTGAGGGCAGTTTTGTGCCAGTGTCTCCCATGTCATGCAATCAATTCTAAAGTTCTCAAGAGAGAACTAGAGTGTCTTGGTATTGTTTTTTCTGACCACCTTGTGAGCACTTGCCCTGTGTGAGTTCTCCATAAAACAGTCTTTTTGGAAAGCATATGTTTGGCATTTGAACAATGTGGCCAGAGTTGAGTGGGCTTAACATCAAAGAGCCTTTGCCCCCAGTGAGCTAAGTTGGGAGCATCTGGGTGACACAGTGGATAGAGTACCAGAACTGAAGTCAGGAAAACTTATTTTCCTGACCACATCTAACTTCGGACGGTTTAGGAAGATAGAAGAGTCTGATGTCCTATGCTTCCTAGGCTCACAAACATTCGGGCACAAGTGAACAACAGGCTAAAGTGGACATCTTAAACTGTCTGGGACTCTCCTACTTTACTCTTATAATAACAACTTTAAAAAACATTTTTTTAAAAAAAATTTCCTTGTTACCCTAAAGAAGAGTTCTTAACTTTGGATCTATAAATTTGTGGTTTTTAGAAATTTTTTTATAAATACAAATAATTTGAATCTTTCAGTATATTCGATTTTATACATTAAAAATATTATTCTGAGAAGGGTTCCTTGGGTTTCATATGCCTGCCAAAGGGGTCCATGACGCATAAAAGATTAAGAACTTCTGCTTTAATGTTTTGATGATTGTAAATATTTCCAAAAGAAGAACTGGCTCTGATTTAGACTTTATGGATTTTGTTATTATTGAGGTCCTTTTCTCCCCTTTTTAGCTTAAAGTGAAGAGGGCTACAGTGAATTGTGGGAAGAAAAAATGGTTTGGGGGAGACAGAGAAGAAGATGGCAGAATCACAAAAGCAAGTTAAAGTTAGTCAGCAGCATAGCTGGCTCATGGGCTGCTGCCTCCTCCTTAAGCCCCCACATCTCCTCCCAAATTAAAGGAAGTTCCAATCAAAACAGAGTCAAAATGCTCAATTCTGGGAAATGTATGGGAGTATTAAAGGGAGGAGACAGAGAGTCAGTTCTTTAGAAACAGAACAAAAGATTTAAAAGTCTCTCCCTCCCTTTCTTCCCACCTACATGGGTTCCACCCATTCTTCAAGACTCAAACCAAATCCAATCTCCTCTAAGAATAATAACTCATATCTTTATAATTCTTTCAGGAGTACAAAGTACATTTCTCACAGCTCCCCGTGTGAGGTAAGTCCAGTAAATATTATTGGACTTATTTTATTGTTGGGAAAGAAACAGCTCAAAAAAATTATAGGACTTACCCAGGAACACAAAGCATATCAGAGCTCAGATTCAAATCTAAGTGTCCTGACTAAGTGTCAGAGAACCAAAAACCCATTGTTGTGTCCACTACCTGACTTTTCCTGACTGCCCTGGACAACCTCTTAAAAGTAATAACTATGGAACCTTCCCTCAAACCAACAACATATGAAGCCTCTAGACTGATTTTGAAGCAAAAAAAATCCACAATATCTGGAGGACAACACGATTCTAGAAGAAGATACTCTGGAAGAACTTCAAAATAGGTCTGTTTTAATTGGGCAGGGGGGTGGTCTGCTGAACCCAGACTGCAGCACAGGGAGACCAGGGCAGGGAGCTGGAGCAGGGAGCTGGAACAGGAGTCGGAACAGGGCAACCTCTTAAAAGTAATAACTATGGAACCTTCCCTCAAACCAACAACATATGAAGCCTCTAGACTGATTTTGAAGCAAAAAAATCCACAATATCTGGAGGAAAACACGATTCTAGAAAAAGATACTTTGGAAGAACTTCAAAACAGGTCTGTTTTAATTGGGCAGGGGGGTGGTCTGCTGAACCCAGACTGCAGCACAGGGAGACCAGGGCAGGGAGCTGGAACAGGAGTCGGAACAGGAGTGGGAGCGTTGTGCTTTTCACACACCTGGGAGTCTTCTGGGGGCCTCTTGGGCCAATCTGTCCTGATTGGGGGCAGGTGGTTTGGAGGGTCTGCCTTTTGTGGGGGGTAGATTGTGAACCATTATACCCCTGATGAGCATCGGACCTAGCTACCATTACACAGCACCCTAGGAAGATCAATCAATCAGCAGGACTGATCAGCACCAGAAATAATTCAATCAGCAGAACTGCCCCAAGGTGAACTAAAGCAGAACTGCCCAGCACCTGACATAATTCAATCAGCAGAACTGCCCAGTTCCTGAAATAACTCAATCAGCAGAACTGCCCCTGGGCAAATTAAAGCAGCTGTCCCACCTTTGCCTTAAACAGACCTCACACCTTTAAAAAAAATGAATAAAAAAACAAAAAGAGCTCTCACCATAGACAACTTTTATGAAGAGAGGGAAGAACAGACCTCAAATCCTGAGGCCCCTAAAGGTAAAGCAACTCTAGAAAAAGCCCCAAAGAGAGACATAAACTGGTCTCCATGTCACAAGGCTTTCTTTGAAGATTGCATAAAAAATCTTAAAAGAGAGTTAGAAGAAACATGGGGAAACGAAATGAGATCACTGCAAAATAAAATATAAAAAATGGAAAAAGAATGCAATGAACAAAAAAATGTAATTGGTCAATTGCAAAAGGAACTAAAAACAGTAACTGAAGAAAATAAGACATTAAAAATTAGAATCGAACAATTGGAAATGAATGACTCATCAAGACTTCAAGAATCAGTCGAACAAAAACAAAAAAATGAAAAGATAGAGAAAAACATGAAATATCTCCTAGGAAAAACAACTGACCTGGAAAATAGATCTAGGAGAGACAATCTAAGGATTATAGGGCTTCCTGAAATCCATGATGAAAAAAAGAACCTAGACACTATCTTCCAGGAAATCATAAAACTGCCCTGATATTTTAGACCCAAAAGGCAAAATACTCCTTGAAACAATCCATCGATCACCTCCTGAAAGAAACCCAAAAATTAAGTCCCCCAGAAATATCGTGGCTAAATTCCAGAACTATCATACCAAGGAAAAGATATTATGAGAAGCCAGAAAGAAACAATTTAAATATTGGCTAGCCACAATTAGGATCACATAGGACCTAGCAGCTTCTACTTTGAAGGATCAAAGGGCCTGGAATCAGATATTCTGAAGGGCAAAGGAACTTGGATTACAGCCAAGAATAAGTTACCCAGCTAGAATGAGCATTATCTTCCAGGGAAGAAGATGGTCATTCAATGATATAGGAGAATTTCACCTATTTCTACTGAAAAG
>JAJPUD010002056.1:35051-90115 GCA_023553655.1 Myrmecobius fasciatus | reverse complement strand
TTGTTGTTTATCTGTTTTTCAGTCATATCTAACTTTCTCTCCCTGTTGAGGTTTTCTTGGCAAAGGTACTTAGAGTGATTTCCCATTTCCCTCTTCAGCTCATTTTTACAGATGAGCAAACTGAGGCAAACAAGGTTAAGTGACTTGCTAAGGATCACAAAGTTAGTAAGTGTCTGAGACAAGACTTAAATTCAGGAAATGGGTTTTCTTCATTCCAGGTCTAGCACTCTCCATTGAACCACCTAACTGCCCAAAGTTATCAGGACCACCTGATAAGAATAAGAGAGCTCCCTCCTCCAATGTAACTTCAGAGTCTTACCTAGCCTTAATTACCACATGGGTGCTACTTCAAAAAACTGAGACCTGAAAAAGACCTTAGCCAGATGCTTCTGGAGGAGAGAATTAGGCTGGTGACTTTGCACAGCCCTGTCTCACTTAAATCTAATTCACTTGCAAATCAAGACATCACTTTCTTGATTGTCACTGGTCCTCTTCCTGGACAAAAGACAAACAACAATCTGTGACTAGTAATAGTTGCCCCACTTGGGACCCAACTGGCCAGTTCCAGTTAGGCAATGCTCCCTATCTCTCTCCTTCCCTTTTCCCCTCCTTCCCTTCTTATCTCCTTGCCTCCTTCCCCCCTTTCTCCTTCCTTCCCTCCTTCTTTCCTTCCTTCCTTCTCTAAGAATTGGATGAGAGTTTAGTTTCTACAGTTATAAACCTCAAATTAGACAAATACAGAGAAATGAGACTTAAATTAGAAAAATGGAATTGAAACCTAAGAAATGGAATCTAAAGATTAGGCTGACATGGAATAAGGGGAAACACTTGATTCAAACTTCCCATTCCCTCATGGTGCAAGGTAGAAATCACTCATAGAATCTGAATGGTTGAGCTTTGTACTTCTTGACTGGATCCCACCTTCTATGTCTTTCCTCACCCATATAGCATTGACAATTGCAAGGAACATGGGAAATTGACTTTACACCAATTTTACAAGATTTTACATTTATATTTACAAGGCAAGGGATCCCAATAGCACATGACCAGACCAGGGAGTAACATAAATGATCAGCAATATTCACTCATAATCCTTATCTATTTTTGTTCCCTCTTCTCAAATTTTCATTTCAGGTCATGTCCATGCCCAGTCCCACCACCCAGAATGATCCCTAATTTCAGCTCTTTCATTAGTGTAAACTCTTAGGGCACAACAAGGGTGGATAGAAGCCAGCCTGAAATGACTCAAGAAAGACCCATTGTTAAATTTTTAGTGAATTATTCACATCTCAGAAACACTAGAAATCAGGGTTTAATTTATTATTTTGTTGATTGTCTAGACTTAAGAAAGTGAGGGAGAAAATGCTAATTAAACGTAGAAATGTGTCCTGGATACAGGATAATCAGAGGCCTGATTATCAAACATTTACCAGAACATCCTTGGGCACAATCATCCTCCAAAGCTTTATATAGGTGGAGCTAATCTGAGGACTTGGCAAAAAGCCATGGATCATCAGCTGGAGGACAGAAGCAAAACATATGTATACCCCTCAAAAAACACACACATAGATGATTCCCTTTCCATGTCTTCTTTTCTTATCTCTCCAACCAGATTATAAATTCCTTAAAAACAAGGATCATTGTATTAGCACCCAGCACAAAATAACTTACCAATAAGCCAGATTCATAAAATATCAGTACTGGAAGAAAACTTAGTCATCATTTATTCTAACCCCTTTATTAAAGAAATTGAGGAACAACCAATGAATTGATTCACCAACAATACATAGTCTAGTTCTGTATCATTTGTACTAATATGAGCATTAGGTAGCATAAGAATCAGAGGCATCAAACATGGATCTCAAGACATCTGACAGAGCAGCAGTATCAGGAAGATATGAGTTTGAGTTAAAATCTGATCTCAGACACTGATTAACTGTGTGGCTCTGGGCAAGTTACTTACTTAAACCTGTTTTGCCTCAGTTTCTTCATCTGTAAAATGGGGACAATAATAGCCCTTACATTCCAAGGTTTTTGTAAGGAACAAATGAGGTAATAATTGTAAAGTGCTGAAGCAAAGTGCCTGGTATATAACAGGTGACATAAATGTCAGATATTATTATTATTACATTTCTGGTCATTGTGAGTGTTCTTAAAAGGATATGGAGATATCCCCACTCTATCCCTTTCTCTCTCTCTTTAGGGAATAAGGACAACAAATTGTTTAAGTTTTTCAGTTTGTGAAAATCAACTTAAATCAATGCTACAAAACTAAATAGGAAATCAAGGTAGCCTTCGTGACTATAAATGATACATTGACAATGGTAAAAGATTAATTAATGTAAGTGGGTTTGATATCTACAAGTTGTAGACCAGTCTTTCACCTCCAGTGTCCAAGATGGCTTCTGGGAGTTCTAGGCTTATTCAAGAACTTCAGGATAGATGGCAAGTAATTTTCCTCACCCTGTCCAGGCTGTCTGCTTTCATCCCAAAATAAGTTCAGTAGTTCAGGCATTCCCATCAATGATCCAATTTGTTAACATCCTGGTGTAATATAATTAAAAACAAGGCTGGATTGGGGATTAATCATCCATGGTTTTTCTAGTTTTAACTCAACCTGGGAAGGGAAGACCCTCAGGGTTTCTGGCCAAAACAGAAACAATTACTATTTGCATTTACTTTGAGCCAATCAGGACTCCACAGAGCCACCTCTAGTCATTCTGACCTATATTGGCAGCTGGATCCAGATGTTTTTGGAAGGGAAAGTGAGGTTGGTGACCTTGCACAGCCCTCCCCCACTTAAATTCAATTCACTTGCATGTCATAGCATCACCTCCCTGATGTCATGGTTTTCATAGTCCTATTGATTGTACCCTAATTAAGGGAGCTAAGTGGTGCAGTTGCTCCATCAGTCAGTCAGACCCAAATTCAAATCCAACCTTAGGTGCATAGGAGTCTCTAATGCTGGGCAAATCACTCAAGTTTGCTGGATTTAGTTTTCTCATCTGTAAAATGATCTGAAGAAGAAAAAGGCAAATCTCTCCATCATCTTTGTCAAGAAAATCCCCAAAGCGGTCATGAAGACATGACTGAATAACAACAGGTAACTACTGTATAACCTGGATAAATCACTTCCATTTCTGGGTTTCGATTTCTTCATCTATAACATGAGGGAATTGGATTAAATGATCTTTACAATTCCTTCCAGTTTAACATGATCCAAGTAACAGATTTCAAGTAACAGAATTCCTTAGTTCAGGTGCACAGAATGATTGTTCTTACAGATGTTGGAGCATCTAAGATATACTCACCTCTTACTTTGTTCTCTTTTTTCTACAAATAACAATGATATTTGAACCAGGAAGGGTTCACAAATCAAAGTGTGGCATGGCATCAGGTTATTACATATTGCAAAAGATTATAAAACTCAATGTGAGTATGACTATGGGGGAAATAGCATGCTAATATGGTGCTTGGGATGTCTTGAAATGGTTTGGTATTTGTTGGAATGCAACATGAAAATTTTCAATAAAAATATCAAAAGTTTAAGTTCTTTGCCTCAGCTCTCCCAATTTCAGGGATATTGACAAGAAAGAAAGGGGGGGAAGGACCTATCCAAAATATTTATGAAAAATTACCTCACCATAAAAAAATGAAAAATGCAAAAAATTTAAAGACCTATCAGAATGTATTTAAAGTTGATGTAGAACGACAAAAGCCGAATCCTAATTAAAAAATAATGCAAATGCTATGGCTATATCATATTTTAAAAAAACATAACAACAGGAATAACATTCACCATCCATCCACACAGACAACAACCTTGTTATTACTTTGTTGATGATAGGGATATACCTCATCTGCTTCTTACAACAATCTGTAAATAAGAAAATCATACAGCTAAGGTGTACGGTTATTTACAATCAATTTTTTATGGCTTTTTTGTATTTTCTTTTGTTCTTGTGGACATAGTTGAATTCTAGTAATGAAATTTCAAGTAAAATTTATTTCCTTTAAAAGAGAGTCATGCATTTGCAAAATAATAAAAACTGTGGTTAGATTAAAAATCAAGGTGAACATTTATCTGAATAAATGCTCTTGTCAGTAAGGTCAAAATGCCCTTTACAACAAAGTGATAAAATGTTTTTAAGAGAACTAAAAGTCAGAATAAGCTGAGTCTGGTGACAGCCATTGTCATTAAGGACAACTAAAAGAACTTTTTTTAAAAAGAGAAGGGATTTTTTTTCAAGTAACAGAATTCCTTATTTCAGGTGTACAGAATAATTGTTCTTACAGATGTTGGAGCATCTAAGATATACTCACCTCTTACTTTGTTCTCTTTTCTCTACAAATAACAATGATATTTGAAGCAGGAAGGGTAAAACACAAATCATTAACAAGTAGAAAATTCACAGTGGACAGATAGATTGAGTGTTAGACCTGGAATTAGGAAGACCTGAGTTCCAGAGGATTAATGATGTAGCATGCTTACCAAAGTGAGATACCATTAGTACAGCACTTAGTATAGCACCAGCACATAATAGATGCTTGATAAATGCTCCTTCTCCTTCCTTTCCCCCCACCTCCTGAGAGAGAGGTAATGAACACAAGGCACAGGCAGAATAAAATCTGAATTTTTTTGATATGGCCAAAATAGAGATTTATTTTTTAAAAGAAATGTTTTCTTCTTTTTTTTTCTTTCTCAGTGAGGGTGGGGGGGGACAGGAATTGTGTGTGAGATAAAATAAATGTTCAAAAAATCTATTGTAGTCATTTAGGCAGTGGTAATGAAGGTTTGAAATAGGATAGTGACTGTAAGAATTGAAAAGAAGGGGAAAGAATATGAAAGATATCATAGAAGTAGAATGAACAGGACTTAGCAATTGATTAGCTATAAAGGAGAGGGGAAACACCAAAAACAGCTCACTTATTTCAAATCACAGGAAGGACTCATGGAGATCATCTCTAAGGTCCCTTACAATGCTAAAATTCTAATGTTTCTTGATTTCCTAGCAAACTGCTGGCTAAACATGTATTGCAGCAATTTCTTTTTAAAACAAAGAAATGAGCTATTTAAACAAATCAGTGCTTCTTTCTTGAGGATACCTCATTCATACACAGTCTACTTTGGGCCAGCCAGCCAGTGCCAAGTTGGGGTCAGTAAGAGTCCCCAAGGTTCCTGACAGACATGTAATTTGCCACTGCTAAGCTATAAGGCACCAGTTCAGAGATTCCAGGAGAATGGCAGCATAGAACTGAAAATGATACATATGCATCTAAATCTTTTAAAAAGCAAATTACAAAAATCAAGCTTATTCTGAGATGATCATTTTGTCAATGGTCTCCAGTGTTCCAATCAGCATAATTAAATAGTTAGATTTCTTTCAGATTGATTGTGGCTTTCACATTTTTATCATCCAAGGACTATTTTAGTGAGATGATTCTAAGCTAATAAGAACCCCTAAATTAGAACCTAATTAAGGAGATGGGAAATACAAATGTATTTGTTTTTAGTTGGGTACAATTTTTATCAGAGGAATCATGAAAAATTAAAAATCATTAAACATTCTCCCGTACATTGTCATGCTGAGACAATGTATGTTTTGGTTCCTCCCTGCTACAAAACACTTTCTGCTCCAGGCAACATCTTGGAAGGTGGTTCAGTGTAAAGAGTGCCGGGTTTGGATTCTCCAGATGTACGTAGGAATTCTGGCACACCTATTTAATTCTCAAGTGAACCTAAAGTTCCAAGGGTCTTGATTTGCTCTTCTAAGATGAAGTGATTTCTAAGGTCCCTCCCAGCTCTAAATCTATGATCTTATGATCTTAAGATCCTATGATCCCTGAAATTCATTCTTCCTCTGAACCTATAACCCCATAACGTGTAAAATAATGACAAGGCTTCTCTGGGAACCACTAATTCTCGTTCCTCCTTGGTTTTCAAAGGACCAGTGACAACACAGGGTGATATCTTGACTTGCATGTGAATTGGATTTAAGTGAGACAGAGTTGGACAAAGTCCTCAGCTTCACTCTTTCTTCCAGAGTCATCAAAGTCCAGTGGCAGTGACAAAAGTCAAGAAAACTGGCAATGGTCCAGTCTGACGTTGGCATCTGATCCATCGTGCCAACTTTAGCTACCTTCCTGGCCATTGGAACAAGTTGTTCTTTCATCTGCCCTTTCTGTCAAGGGAAATGCTCCAGATAGATATCCCCCAAATTTACCTGTTGATTATCTTCAACCTGGTTTAGCCCATCTTCAGAGAAGGTATTACTGGGTTGTGGCTGCTGTGTATGCTACAGCATCTTCGAGCTACAGATGAGAGTTGACTGACAGGTAAACCAATGGTAGATGAGCAGCCTGGAAAAGAGCTTAGCTAGCCCTTCCACCAGAGATGCAAATTGCCTCAAACTCCCCATATATCCCAGGAAACTACTAATATCCAATGCCAGAAGTAAGAAGTGAGAGAAGCAGAGCTAATATCCTCTCAAACCTTGATGAAATAATAATTATTATACTTTATTTTTATTGACTACATTTTGCTTTTCAAAATGTTTTCAACTATATTGTCACTGGATTCTCACAAAATCCCATGAGGAAAGTTGGGCAAGTATTTTAGTCATCCTCTGGTAGATAAGGAGATTGAGGTTCAAAGAATTTTAAGTATCAGACTAGAGGCCTGCCAGAAGCAGAACTAGAAAATAGGTATACTGATTCCTCATCTACTACATCTTCCAACATCCAAACTTTGAGATTCAATTCAACAAACAGTTATCAAGCAGCATGAGAAAAAATTTGAGAATTTTATGATACTCTTTTTAATAACTAGGAACAAGTCCTTTTGTTAATAGTGTCATTGTGTATGTTTAAAGAAGGAAATAGGGCAGGTAAATGCAGTGGATAGAATAATAACCCTGAAGTCAGGAGGACCTGAATTCAAATCTGGCCTCAGACACTTAACACTTCCTAGCTGTGTGACCCTGGGCAAGTCACCTAAGCCCAATTGCCTCAGCAAAATAATAATAAGAATAAAGAAGGAAATAAAGTGAATCAGTGTCACTTTCTTGAGAATTATTTTGTCTTGCTAGGGGCTGGCTAAACCAGTACCACCACTTTAAGGGAAGCAGGAGTCCTGGGATTCTTTGATTCCGTTGTGAGGAAAAAGAGTGAAAGAGGGGGAGAGTTCAAAAAATCATGTAGTAAAACCACTGCCCTAGAAAAATATCAAGCCAGGATACTAGAATAGTGCTGTGGTAAGACTCATAAGAAAATTACATAGTGACTCAACCTTGCAAAATATTTTTTTAAGTTACTAAGTCCAGGGAATTTCCATTTGCCTTGCACATTTTCCATTGCTTTCAATACACTTTCAGGTGTTGCTTCTAAATCTACTCATCACCATGTATTTCTCCTGCCTTGATTCACTATAGGCTAAGAGAACATAAGTACCAACCCAAAGAAAATGTCTTCCATCAAATGACCTCACCCAACAGAATTCTAATTGGAAGCCCCAACCAACATGGGGGAAGAAACAGAAGCAGTGTTTTATATTAATTTTAAGTCAACTACTTATCTCTTGAGACCCATTCTAACTGTCAAATCTTACAATTCCTCCAATTACAGTTCATAAGATTCTGCATCTCTCTTATGTACCAGTCAGTTCAACATATATAAAAGGTTTTTTTTCACAGAGAGGCAGCATGATATATAGCCAAAGAGCAGTGGACTTCAAATAAAGAAGAAACCAAGTTGAAATCATAGCTCAAATTTTCACTAGCTTTTATAACCAGTATCAAGTCATTTAATCTCTCTATGCCTCTGTTTTCTCATTTATAAAATGGGGATAATACTACTTATGGTCTGGTGGGACCATCAAATGAGTATTTTGCAAACTTTAAAATGCTATGGAATATTACTTACCATCATTATTATTATCATCCTCATTTATTATTATTATGGTGCCTTTCAGATTCCTTGCTTTCTTTCAGAGCTCAGTATTCATCCTGCTTCCTCCATTCAATTTTTTCCTAATGCCCCAATTGAAAATGTTCTCTCCCTCTTCAAATATTCTTAATGCACCCTGTCTAAACTCTTCTCTACCAGTCCTGATACCCAGAAGCTATTTAGTACAGAGGCCCAGCTCACTCTAAAGTAGATACCCCATTTTGAGCAGAAACTAGGCAGTTTTGCAATCTGTACTTTCAGGAGGCCCAACTATTAAAGACGAAGATGTCAGAAAGTAACAGGAATATAAGGGGGGGCAGGAAGTTTGAACCACCAAAGACGTCAAGAGGAAGAAAATTCAATTAAAAGTCTAGAGCACAAACAGATAAATCAACAGAGAGAATACTAAAATTATAAAGGATAATCACCAAAACCTTTAAAAGATTACAAAATTCTCTAAATAAATATTACACCCCAAAAAGAAAACTGAACCAATGCCTGATGCCACACAAAATTCTGCAGGAATTCAAGTTAGCAGGGAACAAGATGTTCCAGAGTGATTCAAAAGACAAATGAAAAACATAAGAGAACAAGGTAGAAGAGAACAAATATCAGAATCCATAGTCACAAAACAAACAAAAAACAGGAAAGTAAACAAATTTGAATGTATAGAGAGTCTTTCCAAAGAGATTAAAGAGAGGGCATTGGATTTGTAACAGAAATATGCCAAATGAAAGGACAATCTAGCAGAAGATAAGCCAAAGGCAGCATTATGCTAACACACAGACACACACAATATCTTTGTACAAACAAAAAGCAATTTACCTAGAAGATAGGATGAACAGAGACAACTTAAGGATCACAGATCTCCCAGAAGAACATGACAAATCAAAACCTGAACACTACAATGCAGGAAATAATAGAAGAAAACTACCCAGAACTTCTGAATTCAGAAAACAAAGCATCAATCAAAAGAATCCACAGATGGCCTACAGAAAGGAAACAAACAAACAGTGTTTCAAACTCTAGGATGCATGGTGGTTAAATTTAACAATTTCAATGACAGGAACAAATTCTGCATGGAGACAGGACAAAGACCTTCAATATAAAGAAAATTTGAATAACAAAAGACTAGACTACCCCCAGTAGAAATTTAAGAAAGTAATGAAATAATATATTCTGAAAAGCAAAGTTAATATATTCTGAAAATACAAGTTACAACCCAAAATAATCTGAAAACCTGGGTCTAATCAATTTAAAAATATAGTTGTTCTTCAGGAAAAGGGCTTTTGAGGAAGTCCTAAGTAAAAAAAAAAAAAAAAAAAAGCAGTATATTTGATTTGCAAACACCCCAGATAATAGAAACAAAAGAAAGGCAAATAAATATAATTGCCAAGGAAATAATAATGAAATAATACACACCATCTCTGGAAATTATTTTTAAAAAGATGGGAGTTAAAAAAAAAAGAGGGACCACTAAGAGTTTTTTTTATATAATATACAAAGAGATAAACGCCTAATTTAAAGAAATTGAAGTATTCGCAGAGAAAGAAGGCTGATATACCATGACTAAATCCTATAACCCTCTAAAGATAAGTCAATGTGTTTTATGGGACAAATTTAGAGAATAGGAAGCTGCATAAATGAGTACAAGAGAAGAAGGAACAGGAGTGATTGTATGATGTATTTATTAAGTTCTTGAGTGAACAACAAAAGATGACTCCTATCGTCATAGGAAGGTGAATAGCTACAAGACAATAGGGTAGGTGGCAAGTGAGAAAATTCAAACAGAAGGATCTTGAAAGTGAATCTTCAATCTACATGGAAAAACACACATAGATGCATATACATACATGTACCTACACAATATACATATATCTATGCATATATATATTTGTGTGTGATAGAATATGAAGACCCTACAATGATTCTAACAGTAGGGAGGAAGGAGAGGGTATGCTTGAAGACCACCATCTCTGAAAAAGTATAGTACCTCCAAGAACAACATCCTGCTTCCAGAGAGGGAAAGTGAAGCTTCTGGCACCAAATGACATACAGAAGGAGGGAGGACATGGACCTAGAGATGAGATCACATGACAAATGGAAAAGAGAATGATCATAGGAAGGGCAAGATAGAGAGCTTAACCACACAGTTTGGACAAAGGTTAACTTTTACTATGGGGTAATGACTTTTCTCATTACTTTCCTCATTAACTGATGATTCTAATAGTGAGATGTAACAGGAAAAAAGGGAGAGTGGTACAAGGTCTACAAAGGCTGACAGAAATTGGTAAGAAGAGGGAATTCAAAACTTGGTATTTCAGAAGCCTTAACCCAAAAAAATTAAAGAATAAATAAACAAAAATAAAGACAATAAATCAAAGAATAAAATCTCTGAATATAAGAAGAGAATTAATAATGAGAACAAAGTAAATAAACCCTTAGAAAAGTTACTGACAAAGAAAAACTAACAAACAAAAGAAAGGAAGGAAGGATTTTGAATTAGATACCTAAGTGAGATGTAAAAAAGGAGAAGAAGAGGGATGATTAAATAAAATAAAATAATAGAAATGAATAAATTAAGTTAAACTCCAAAACTAGGAAGAGTTGACAAACAGAAAGGGGCACATGGGAAAGAGCCTATGCTAATAGAGTTATATCAAAGTAAGTTAAGCAGAATTAGTCAAAGGCAAAGTAATGATTTTTAAAAAGAGGAAAATATAAAATTTTTTAAAAATAGAGGGACAGAATTCGAAAAGAACATAAACCCAAATTTCATAATGTTGAATATGAATGAATTAAAAAATCCAATCAAATTAAAGAGAGCAACAGATTAGATTTTTTAAAGTCACAATTTGTTGTTTACCCCCAAAAAATATAAAAAGCAAAAATATACATAAAATCAAAATGAAGTGATGGAACAAAATTTACTATATATTAAGTGAAGCCAAAAAGCAAGAATTTCATTAACACAGATAAAAGAAAATTCAAAATATACAATAGATAAGGGAACAATATCAGATAAGCTTCATATTGCATAGCATCTAAATTCATTTAAGAACTGACTAAAAGGCAAAAAAAAAAATGCTAAGAAGTTTTAATGGATCTCCCTGGATTCTTGTAACTGGTAGCACAGTAGATAGAGCACTAGGCGTAGACTCAGAAGATCCAAATTCAAATATGACCTCTGAAATGTATTATTTTTGTGATCGTGGGCAAGTCATTTACCTCTATTTCCTTCATGTTCCTCAACTGTAAAATGGGAACAATAATAGCATCTATCTCACAGAATTGGAATAAGGATCAAAAGAGATAATATTTGTAAAAGGACTTACCTTTTGTCTGACATATATTTGTTATTGTTCAATTGTTTAGTCATGTCCAACTCTCTGTGATCCTGTGGGCCACATTGTCAGATTTTTTGGTTTTCTTGGCAAAGATACAGAATTGGTTTGCCATTTCCTTCTCCAGTAAATTAAGCCAAATAGATAAAGTGACTTGCTAGGGTCATACAGCCAATTAATGTCTAAGGCCAGATTTTAACTGGCCAGATTTTAGCACAGTAGGTGCTATATAAATGCTTGTTTGCTCCTCTTATTCCCCATTCCTAACAGAAAGATGGACAAAGGAGAAAATGTAGAATTAAGCAATTTTTTAGAGAATTTCTAAGATATTTATGGTATGGGATCACAGATGATGTGTTTATGTATGTGCACAAATCAGCACCACATGACCAAAAAAAAACCCACGTGTTAGATCACAGAAATTTTGCAAATAAATATAAAAAGGTAGAAATTCAGAGGCAGCTAGATGGTGTAGTGGATAGAGCACCAGCTCGGGAATCAGGAGGACCCAGGTTCAAATTTGATCTCAGACAATGAATACTTACTAGCTGTGTGACCCTGAGTAAGTCACTTAACCCCAATTACCTCAGCAAAACAAACAAAAAAAGATAGGAATGCTAAACACATCATTTATAGACCTTACTACAATGAAAATAGTAATAAATTCAAAGAGCACAAATAAAAAAGACCTACATGAAGATTAAATAATAAAACACTAAATAACAAGCGGGTCAAAGAATAAATCAGAAAATTATCTTGTGAGACAATGAGAATGTTGAGTCACATGCCAAAATTTCAGGGATACAGTTAACACAGTGCTCGAAGAAAAAATTTATATCCCTAAAACTATACATTGACCAAATAAAAAATATCAAAGGGCTGAATATGCTTTTTTTTTTTTAATTAGAGAGCCAACAAATAAACAGGCAGGTAGGTAACATAATAAATAGAAGGTCAGAAATCAGGAAGTGGCAAATTCAAGTTCTGCTTCCAGCACTAGTTAAGTGACCCTGAGCAAGCCATTTAATGTCTGTCTGCCTCAGTTTCCTCATCTATAAAATAGGTTGCATAAATAATAATAGGGTTGTTGTGAGAATCAAATGAATTAGTATACTTAAAGCACTTTGCAAATTTTAAAACACTATATAAGTGGTAGCTATTATTGTTGTATTATCTATGTATGTAGGCACTTTTCAAAAACTTAAAATGCCATATAAATATTAACTAGGGAAAAACTCAAAATATGCACAAAAGAGAATACCTTGAAAATTAGAGCAGAAACAGGTAGATTGGAACTTCAAAAAAAAAAAAAAAAAAAAGAACCGATAAAGTTAAAAGCAGTTTCTTGTGATAGATGAACAAAATTGGTAAGTCTCTGGCCATACATTAAAAAAGAAGAGGGCAGAAAATAAAATCAACCAAATAAACAAAATGAAATCACAATAAAGCTAGAAGAATTTAAAAGAATTATCAGGACAATCATGGGGTTTAGTTGCTACCAAGATCCTCAAATGTACTCAGCATTCCTGAGTAAAAGGGATTACCTTCCTCCCAAATTTTCTGTTGACAAAAAATATTTTTCTTTCATTTATTCTCCTACCAAAGCTCCTCTGATACCTTACTGTGACCTGACGGGTGACACTGGTTCTCAAAGGCTATTCTGGTCAAGAACCAGCATTTGTAGGTCCTACAAAGCTTAAAAAGTTTTGAACAAAAACAAGACTATGTCTATTGGCCTAGGAGCAGCCTAATCAAGCATAGAAAGGTTCGTTCCCACAAGGCTGGCCACTAGATTATCAACTGTCTTAGCCCTGGTTCTTATATGAATTCTGGTCTCTCTCATTAGATTGTAACCTCCTTGAGGACAGGGACTGTCTTTTGACTTTTCTTGTATCCCCAGTATTTAGCACAGTGCCTGTAATATGATATCCACTTAATAAATGTTTATTGACTGATTGGTTGGCCTTTTCCTCTCTTTGAAACTTGAAGCCAAAACCTTACTGTAAGAACCTTTCAGAACACCTAGAATATCTCTGCACCTGACTTAATCCGGAACAAAATCACTCTCCTTTTGTCCAATCCACACATGTGAATCTTAGTCCACACCTTTGGCATATCAAGAAAGAATGGAAAGAAGAGAGAAAATAATCAATGAAGAAGTATGTATTATTATTCAATACTAGAAACTAGCTAAGTGCTATAGACATAGAGCAAAAAAAATGAAACCATTTATTTCTTAAGGAGCTTAGAGACCATAAGAGAAGATAGTATGTACATAAGTATATGCACAACATACACAAAATAAATTCAAGTTAATTTAGGGAAGAAAACCATTAAGACGTGGGGAGAAGAAGATCAGGAAAGATTTCTTGTAGAAGGTGATTCTTGGGCTGAAGGAAACAATTAGTCTGAAAGAAGAGGTTGATGTGAGGTGAGGAGGCATTCCAAGCACAAGGAATAACTTGTTCAGGGATACAGGGACAAGTATCCCTCGAATCAGGACTTGCTTTCTGTGACTGTTCACAATTGCCAATTCTTGCCATCTCCATCTGAGACACTGAAATCTGCCTATATAGACCTACAGTACTCTGGTGAGCCTTCCAAATGAGGTAATTTGCATGAATCTGCTTAGAACTTCTTGATTCTTTCAGATCTGGACCACTATCTCTGCTGGGGCTTTTGTATCTGTGAGACATCTCTAGCTTAGTAAGATTCTTGCTATTGGCTCCTTTGGAACAGTCCTATTGTCATGGCAGAAAATTCATTAAGGGATCTATCTAGTAGAGAAACTACAGAGTTCCTTTCTTCAAGAACCATGAAACCATTATTATAAATGACCATCCTAGGCCACTGAAGATTTTCCCATGGACCTGAAAATTTGAAGACTTCATTGATGGGAAGTATTAAAGAAATAGAAGCAGGTATCCTTTTCAACTGTGCTCTTTATTAATGAAGAAGTGAGTGAGTTGTCTTACCCCTTTTTGACTCAGTTTATTGTTCTTCAGAGTGGATCAATAATGTCCACTCATCTTTTGAAGGAAGTTCATAGAGAATAACAATCCTATGATTTGATATTTTGAGCTCCTGTTAATTACAGGGGCTACATACATAGAGATATCATACTGTCCTGTCAGGAAAAGGCTGCTAACCCCATTGAATGGTAAATCTTAAGAATCTCAGCTTTGGCACACAGAGTGGGCAGAAACTAATCAACATACAGCCTCTATCTGTCATCTTCTTGGGCTTCCAAGTGCCTAGTTTGCATACCTATCTTTACATTGATTGACATTTCATGCATCCTGTAGGCTCATCTATCCCCTGACTTGCTGTAAAATTCCAAAAGGATATATGGGAACAGTATGCCTTACCTGTCATTACACTCTGTTCATTTCATCAGGAGCTGGCAACATCAATTTCCCTTTAGTTTTGCCAGTGGCACAGAACATCACCAGGACTCTTGAAGCAAGAAAAGCTGCTGAATCTCTTCTAGTACTTCCCCAATCTGGAGCCTCCTCTCTCTTCCTTCTTCTTTATCTGCTGTATTTACTCAGGATGTCACAAAGACAAACATCTCCCCAAGTGTTCCAGATTCACAGCCATGTCTGAAGGGACCTGCATGGCACAACACATTTCATAATCACTCATTCCAGTAGTTCAGGATATGTATATATATATTTCCAAGCTTTGACAGTTCTTGAGTCTTCCAATTCCCCTATTGCCCCCGATAATCTGGTCCCACTTTATTTATCTAACAGCTGATTGCTAGAATGCTTTTCACCCTATCACATCTAAATGTGTATTTCTGCATTTTCCACCTATTGCTTCTACTTCTGCCCTCTGGGACCAAACAGAACAAAACCTAATCCCACTTTCATGTGTCAACCCTCCAGATGTGGAAGATAGCTATCATGACCTGGAATTCTTTTCTTTTGTAGACTAAACATCCTCAGGTCCTTCAGCTGATTCATGTATGGATCCTCCATTTTAATTGTCCTAACTTTGCTGTATTCAAATGTAGCCTCAGTCATTTACAAGCTGCATAATTTTGAGCAAGTTACTTAATCTATATTTGAATTCTGGTCTTGCTGAACCAAGGTCCAGTGTTCACCTAGGTGCCAACTATCTGTCCTAGTTTTGGGTCAATTACAAGTTTGAGAAGCATTTTCCTATGCCTTCATCAAAGTTATTGATATATGTTTTAGGGGTGGAGGACTTGGGTTTTTTTTTTTTTTGAGGGGGTATCTTTTTTTTAAAATAGTTCCTGCAATAGATCCCTATACCTCTCCATTAGAAGCCTCTTTCCAAGATGGTGTTAAGCTATCAATCTACAAAACTTGAAAAGAGGGCTATGCATATACCTGTACAAAGAATACCCATAATGATGGAAGAGTAGTTCATGGGATCACAAATCTTAGATTTACACTTGAAAGAGATCTTAGAGGCCATCTGATCTAAACTTTTTATTTTACAAATGAGGAAACTAAAATCCAGAGGTTAAACCCAAGCTTACACTTATAGGTATTATCACTGAGATTAGAATCTAGTTTCTCTGACTCCAAATCTAGAACTCAAACACTTGCAACTTCTAGCTTCATGTATTATGAATTAATCAATCAATTTGTTAACTAGCATTTATTAAGTCCCTACCATGTGGCACTGAACTAGAGACTGGGAGTTTAAAGACAAAAAAAATAGTAATATTTGAGCTGAGCTTTGAAGAAAATTCGAAAGTGCAATAAAGGAATGGTAGACATTCAGAGCAAAGATAATAGACAGCAGATGGAATGTCACATATGAACAATAGCACAAAAACCATTTTGACAGTGGAATGCATGGAGGGACTTAAAATCTCATGACTGTTTCTTAGGTCTAGAGTAAAATTCACTATCCTTCTCAATCTGTCTTCATTCTTTCTCTAGCTTTTTTGTGAAGGACATTAAAGGCTAGAGGAATATGAATTTTACTCTATAAGTAAGAGGTAGCCACTAGAGTTTATTGAGCAGAAGAGTAACACCATCAGATGTGTGCATTAGGAAAACATTTTGGGCACAGTTAGATGGCATAGTGGATAGAGCACTGAGTAAAGAGGATCTGATTTCAAATCCAGTCTCAGACACTTGCTAGCTATATATATCTGTGCAAGTCACATAATCCCAATTGTCTCAAGGAAAAGGGGGGAAGGGGAGGAAAAGCATTTTAGCAGATATATAAGGAGTTAATTGGAGAGGAGAGAGACTGAAGGCAGAGGACCCTCATTACAGTAATGCAGATAAAAAAATGATAAAGCCTGAACTAAAGTTGTAACTGTGTTAGTAAAAAAAAGGGGGGGGGCAGATAGGAGAGATATTGTGGAGATTGAACAGCACAGTTCTTGGCAAATAGTAAGCACTTAATAATTGCTTATTGATTTAACTTGATTTAGCAATTAATTGGACATGAGAGCTATGAGACTGGGGAAAGTGTTTTGTAGTTGTGTTCATATAGTTCTTGACTTTGTCTTGGCAGATAGAATCCCCAAAATTTTATATTATCTACAGTTATTTTATCTCTTGCTGCTGGACTTTTTTGGTAATATATAAAAATGCTGATGATTTATGCAGATTTATTTTGTATCCTGCAACTTTACTAAATTTGTGAATTGTTTCTAGCAGTTTTTTAGTTGAGTCTCTAGGGTTCTCTAAGTATACCATCATATCATCTGCAAAGAGTGATAATTTGGTTTCCTCGTTACCTACCTATTCCTTTAATCTCTTTTTCTTCTCTATTACCAAAGCTAACATTTCTAATAAAATATTGAATAGTAATGGTGATGGTGGGCAACCTTGTTTCACCCCTGATCTTATTAGGAATGGTTATAGTTTGTTGCCTTTACATATGACACTTGCTGATGGACACTACTTATTTTAAGGAAAATTCCATTTATTCCTATGGTCTCTAGTGTTTTAATAGGAATGGGTGTTGGATTTTATCAAATGCTTTTTCTGCATCTATTGAGATAATCATATGATTTTTATTAGTTTAGTTACTGATATATTCAATTATGCTAATGTTTTTTCTAATATTGAACCAGTCCTGCATTCCTGGTATAAATCCAACTTGGTCATGATGTATTATCCTGGGGATGACTTTCTGTAATCCCTTTGCTAACATTTTATTTAAGATTTTTGCATCAATATTATTAGAGAAATTGGTCTATAATTTTTTTCTCTCATCCTACCTGGTTTAGGCATCAGCACCATCAGCACCTGTGTCATAAAAGGAATTTGGTAGGACTCCTTCTTTTCCTATTTTTTCAAATAGTTTGCATAGTAATGCAATTAATTGCTTTGTAAATGTTTAGTAGAATTCACATGTGAATCCATTTGGTCCTGGAGATTTTTTCATAGGGAGTTGATTAATAGTTTGTTCTATTTTTTTTCTGAAATGGGATTATTTAAGTAATTTATTTCCTCTTCTGTTAATCTGGGCAATCCATATTTTTTTGGTATTCCTCCATTTCACTTAGATTATCAAATTTATTAACATAAAGTTGGGCAAAATAACTTCTAATTATTGCTCTAGTTTCTTCTTCATTGGTGGAAAGTTCTCCCTTTTCATTTTTGAGATTAACAATTTGTTTTTTTTTCTTTCCTTTTTCTAATTAAATTAACTAAAGGTTTATCTATTTTGTTGTTTTTTTTCATAAAACCAACTCTTAGTTTTATTTATTAATTCAATAGTTTTCTTACTTTCAGTTTTATCAATCTCCCCTTTTATTTCCAGAATTTCAAATTTGGTATTTTATTGGGGTATTTTAATTTGTTCTTTTTCTAGCTTTTTTAGTTGTAAGCCCAGTTCATTGATCTTCTCTTTCTCTATTCTATGCAAGTAAGCATCTAGAGATATAAAATTTCCCCTAATAACTGCTTTGGCTGCATTTCATTATTGTCATTCTCTTGAATGAAATTATCTATTGTGCCTATGATTTATTGTTTCACCCATTCATTCTCTAAGACTAGAATATTTAGTTTCCAATTAATTTTTGGTCTATTTTCCCGTGGCCTTTTATTGCATGTAATTTTTATTGCAGCATTATCTGAAAAAAGTACATTTATTATTTCTGCCTTTCTACATTTGATTTTGAGGTTTTTATGCCCTAATACATGGTCAATTTTTGTATAGGTTCCATGAACCACTGAGAAAAAAGTATACTCCTTTCTGTCTCCATTCAATTTTCTCCAGAGATCTAGCATATCTAACCTTTCTAAAATTCTATTTACTTCCTTAACTTTTTCTTATTTATTTTGTGGTTTGATTTATCTAGTTCTCAGAGAGTAAGGTTGAGATCCCCCACTAGTATAGTTTTGCTGTCTCTTTCTTCTTGCAGTTCTCTTAACTTTTCTAGGAATTTGGATACTATACCACTTGGTGCATATGTTTAGTATTGATATTGCTTCATTATCTATGGTATCCTTTAGCAAGATATAGTTTCTTTCCTTATCTATTTTAGTTAAATCTATTTTTTGTTTTTGCTTCATCAGATCAGTATTGCTACCCCTGCTTTTTTTTTTACTTCACCTGAAGCATAATAAATTCTGCTCCAGCCTTTTACCTTTACTTTGTATGTATCACTCTGTTTTAAATGTGTTTCTTGTAAACAATGTATTGTAGGATTAAATTCAGATCTAATCAATTGGAAAAATATCAAGTGCTCAGAGGTAGGTCGAGCAAATATAATAAAAATGACAATACTACCCAAATTAATCTACTTATTTAATGCTATACCAATCAAACTCCCAAGAAATTATTTTACAAAGCTAGAAAAAATAATAACAAAGTTCATCTGGAAGAACAAAAGATCAAGAATTTCAAGAGAATTAATGAAACAAAATGCAAATGAAAGTTGCCTAACTGTGCCAGACCTAAAACTATATTATAAAGCAGCAGTCATCAAAACCATTTGGTAGTGGCTAAGAAATAGTCATTAATCAGTGGAATAGGCTAGGTTCAACAAGACAAAATAGTCAATGACTATAATAATCTAGTGTTTGAAAAACCCAAAGACCCCAGCTTTTGGGAAAAAACTCACTATTTGACAAAAAGTGCTGGAAAACTGGAAACTAGTATGGCAGAACCTAGGCAATGACGCACACCTCACACTGTACACCAAGAAAAGGTTGAAATGAGATCATGATTTAGACATAAAGAGTGATAAGCAAATTTAAAGAACATAGAATAGTTTACCTCTCAGATCTGTGGGAGAAGGAAGGAATTTGTGACCAAAAAAGAAATGGAGACCATTACTGAACACAAAATAGATAATTTTGATTATATTAAGTTAAAAAGATTTTTTTGCAAACAAAACTAATGTAGACAAGATTAGAAGGGAAGCAATAAACTGGGAAAACATTTTTACATTTAAGGATTCTGATAAAGGCCCTATTTTTAAAAAAATATAGAGAGAATTGATTCAAATTTATAAGAATTCAAGCCATTCTCCAATTGATAAATAGTCAAAGGATATGAACAGATAATTTTCAGATGAAGAAATTGAAACCTTTTCTAGTTATATGAAAAGGTGCTTTAAATCACTATTGATTAGAGAAATGCAAATTAAGACAACTCTGAGATACCACTACACATCTCAAATTGGTTAAAATGACAGGAAATGATAATGACTAATGTTGGAGGGGATATAAGAAAATTGGGACACTAATACATTGTTGGGGAATTGTGAAAGGATCCAATCATTCTGGGGAGCAATTTGGAACTAAGCCTAAATAATTATCAAACTGTGCATATCCTTTGATCCAACAGCGTTTTTACTGGACTTATATCCCAAAGAGATCTTAAAGGAGGGAAAGGGACCCACATATACAAAAATATTTGTGGCAGCCCTTTTTGTAGTGGCAAGAAACTGGAAACTCAATGGATACTCATCAGCTGGAAAATGGCTGAATAAGTTATGGTATATGAATGTTAAAGAACATTATTGTTCTATGAGCAATGATTAACAGAATGATTTCAGAGAGGCCTGGAGAGACTTACCTTGAACTGATCCTAAATGAAGTGAGCAGAACCAGGAGATCATTGTACATGGAAACAGGACTATACAATGATCAATTCTGATGGACATGGCTCTTTCTAACAATGAGATGATTAAGGCCAGTTCCAATGATCTTGTGATGATGAAAGCCATCTACACCCAGAGAAAGGATTGTGGGAACTGAGTGTGGATCACAACATCACATTTTCATTCTCTTTGTTGTGAATTTTATTTTCTTTCTCATTTTTTTACTTCTGATCTGATTTTTCTTGTGCAGCAAGATAATTGTATATTTATACAAATGTATGCCTGATATCCTTTGACCCAGCAGCATTTCTATTGGGCTTATATCCCAAAGAAATCATAAAGGAAGGAAAAGGCCCCACATGTGCAAGAATGTCTGTGGCAGCCCTTTTTGTAGTGGCTAGAAACTGGAAATTGAATAGATGCCCTTCAATTGGAGAATGGCTGAATAAATTATGGTATATGAATATTATGGAATATTATTGTTCTGTAAGAAATGACCAGCAAGATGATTTCAGAGAGGCCTGGAGAGACTTACATGAACTGATGCTGAGTGAAATGAGCAGAACCAGGAGATCATTATACACAGCAACAACAGTACTATATGACGATCAATTCTGATGGACATGGCTCTCTTCAACAATGAAATGTTTCAAACCACCTCCAATTGTTCACTGAAGAAAGCCATATACACCCAGAGAGAGGGATGCGAAATGTGGACCACAACATAACATTCTCATACTCCTTGATTGATGTTTGCTTACATTGTGTTTCCTTTATCTGATATATCGTTTGTGTAGATAAGATTTTTCTTGCACACCAATGATAAGTTTGGAAATATGTATACATATATTCGATTTGCCAATATTTTAACATAATTAACATGTAGTGGATATCCTGCCATCTAGGGGAGGGGTGGGGAGTTGGGGGGAAAAATTTGTAACGGAAAGCTATGTAAGGGTTATTGTTGAAGAATTACCCACACATATGTTATGCAAATAAAATAAAAATTAAAAAAAAAAAACAAATGTATGCCTGTATTGGATTTAACATATATATATATATATATATATTTTTTTTTTTTGCTGAGGCAATTGGGGTTAAGTGACTTGCCCAAGGTCACACAGCTGTTACGTGTCTGAGACCAGATTTGAACTCAGGTCCTCCTGACTTCAGGGCTGGTGCTCTATCCACTGCGCCACCTAGCTGCCCCTTAACATATATTTTTACCATGTTTAACATATATTGGATTACAAGCCATCTAGGGGATGGAGTGGGGGGAAGGGAAGGAAAAATTGGAACACAAAGGTTTTTCAGGGGTCAATGTTGAAAAATTATTCTTGCATATTGATTATCTAGACTTAAGAAAATGTTAATAATGCATATCAGACTTAATCATGTTTGAGAGTCTGGTTGTTAAACATGTACAAGCACACCTGTGCATAGCTTGAGTTCAGTAGAAGAGCAACAGAAGGCTCAGAAAATGAAGTCTGTAGGTCTGTTGACTGATGACTTAAAATAATAACATGCATTCATATAGTCCTTTAAGCTTAACAAAAGGCTTTGCATCCTTTATTTCATTTAAAGCTTATAATACCATCAGTTAGGATCCAATTTGCAAAGCGATGAAAATTGAAAAGGAGTGGAGGAAGTGGAAGGACCAAGAATTTGTTTAAGGTATTTATGAAGAAAGAGGGAGTTATAGGATGACAGCTTCAACAGTTTGGGGTAAAGGAAACAAATGAGGATTTTGATTTATTTATCAGAATCTACTTTATTGACTTTTTACACATTTTAGTTATAGATTATTTCTAGAAGATTTAGTATTTTTTTAATACATGCCAATCCTTCACTTCCCAGGGTACCAGGTTCTTATAGTAGTTCAACAAGGAGATTATAAACTTGTAGGAGGAAAGGACAATATTTCATAATTTTTTGTGTGTCTCCCATAGTATCAAACATCAGACTGAGGGCAGAGCTGGCACCAAGAAATATTTTTTTTAATTGAAGTTTTATTTTTTTCTCACAAAATCTCTCAATGCAAACTTTATTTCCAATTCTAGAGCAATTATCATCTAAAAGACATAAAACAAACACAAATGAGGAATTTGCTAATTCTCTTAAATAATAATTTCATTATCATTCTTTTCTTCAGGGGCTAAAGGTAGATATCTTAGTGTTCTGTCTTGCCACTTTTGGGACAATAGGTAAATTTATGGTCTTTCTCCTTTCCTCAACTAGAGTGTACATTCATTTATGTTAATCTCAGGACAAAGATGATTTCATATTTATTTTTGTCAAAGTGACATCTTAATGCTTAATGTAGGCAGTGATATAGTGAGCTCCTGATTATCTGATTGAAGGGATAGCTGTGCAGGAGAAAGACATAAAAATAGACCTGATACATTTCCACTGCTGATCAGGCAAAGAAATGTTGTTTTACTTTGCATCATGAAAAAATTTTAAGTGTTACTTTGTATTCCAACAGAGAAAGAGGAGGAAGTCCAAGAACTAAGCAGTCCTAGAGACAAGCTATATAATTCTCTAATCAAAGACCACTGTTTGATAGAGTGCATTTTTAACTGTTCCCCAAGTAACACATTATGAAAATCTGTGTACAAACTAAGTCAAATACTGAAGATCTTAGAGTAAGTATATCAAATGCCAGTCCTTAGGAGATAAAAAAAAGATCACTTGGTTAGGAGAATACTCAGGGCCACTGCAATCCCCAAAGACATTTCATTGAATAGAGGATGAGAAGGAACTTTTAGGGTTCAAGAGAGTAGGGTAGCATTTTGTAGATGTCTAATTTTTTTTCATACATTGTATTCTTGTTATTTCATACTGTTTCTTTGCTTATAGTTTCTATGCTAAGAATAAATATTCAAGCATGTTTATGCTCCTGTGAAAAAACAACTCCGTCCTGCCAAGGTTACACCTTTGGAGATCAATAAAAAATAGGCAGAAACCAGTGGACAGAAGCTGAGACCTGAGTTTAAACTGAGGAGAACAGCAAATCTAGACAATGACTTAGTGTCATCCTAGGTAGAGCTAAGGGTTAGAAAGTCACTATCTCTCTGAGAACTGCAAAAAAAACTTGATACTTTTGTTCTCTTGGTAAAGAGCAAACTGACAGGGAGAGTGTGAATCAAAAGCCCAATTCCTAATCAAGAGAGTGGCTATTAATGCCACCTAGTGGATAAATCAACCATTTTCTGAAAATAGTCCTACAGAACTTGAGTAGAATCAATGAGCTGTGAGTTTCAGTATTTGTGCACTAGCAACTTCGGTCAAATCATTTCAACTTTATGGACTTTAATTTTCCTGTTCTGCAGCCAGATTATCTCTAAGGTTTCTGCCATCTCTGATATTTTATGATTCTATAATCCCCTACTTTGAACAACCATTGTCCTTGATTCTGGCCTGCTAATAAAAAGAAATTCAGACCCCTTGCAAATTATTTTTCAAATTCACTGAAAATCAGCCCAGATATTTGTTTTACTAGATTTACTAAATATAACCAATTATTCACCATAATCTCTAAAGCATTTCTTAGGTTACTTGATTCTAACTCAATCATTTACAAGCATTTATTGGTGTCAAATATGTCTAATAGTAGGTACTGAGAAAATTTTTTAAAAGACCATATTAAAATATGGTCCCTGCCTTCTATAAGTTTGCAGTCTCCCTACTAAACTATTATTAGGAACCTGATATTCTGGGAAGCAAAGAGTTGGTAAGCATTGGTTGTTTTCTGTAATCCTTCTAGAAGGAAACTATAGTTGAAATGTATAGAGGCAAAAAGGTAGAAACCATCATAAGCTTAGAATCAAGAGAGATCTAGGCTTGGTCCTGCATGGGCCTGCGTGGGCCAGTGGAGGTTACTTAACCTCCATCTGTAAAATGGAGGCGAAAATGCCAACTTAAAAAGCTATTGTGAGAAACAATCGGAATAAAGTTTGGGGAAATCTTTTGCTAGTAATATAAATCTCTGTTATTATTCTATATTAGCAGGGGTTAGTAACTGCTCTACTTCTCCATCACCCTCATTCCTGAGTTTGCATGTTTGCAGCAAGATAATTATAGCATCATCTACTCCTAGCCATATGAAAAATTGCTTTTCCCAAGGCCCTATTACATTACCATAAATGGTATAAGCACAAGAAAGGTAGAACTCTGATTTGGGCTTCATCTGTATTTTGCCCCTGGTCATCTCTCCCTCCACCAAATTCCTATGCTCAAATCCTTTACTTGTGTTATCTATTCTATTATTGCCTAGAATAGCTCTTTAGTTTTACTTTATTCTGCTGGGGTTTAGCTTCCCCATCTACTAGGGGTTAGGGGAGAGGAAAAGGAAGTAGAGCTGGACTATTAAAGCTCTTCTGCCTCTGAAAAACCTACTATTATGTGAATTGACATATGTTTGTCCCTATGAGGCCAGGACCATTGTTTGATACTTATATCTCTCCCCTATAAGTCTGCTTTGATAGGTACTTCCTCAATGTTGTTGCATTGTTTGTGCTTTATTTTTGAAGAGGACCAGTGACATCATGGATGATGAATTAACTCATATATGAATTGTATAGAAGTATGGCAGAGTTGTACTCTCCCTTGATGGCCTGGAATGCAGTAGATGACCTTGGATGTCTGACTGAGCTCTAAGTACTCTACAATGCTTGCTTTATTCACCTTCATGACCATTAGAACAAATTATTTTCATTAGTACAGCCTGTCAGGAGAAGTCTTCATACACTTGAAGTAGACATCTCCCTAACTCATTAATGGGTTTGAGTTCTATAGGTTCCTTCAACCTGGTTTAGCCCATCTGCAGAGATGGTTTATAGGGATATGGCCACCAAGTATGCTACAGCCTCTTAGAGCCACAGGTGAGAGTGGGTTGACAGGTGGATGAGCAGCCCTGAATAGGACTCAGCAAGCTAGTCCTCCCTGAATATCCTATATGCTGCAAATAAATGCTATCTGCCTGATTGAGATATTTGGAGAGGCTGTTTACTTGACATCCAAGAGAAGAGGGGCCAAAACTCAGTTCAGTAAATATTTATTAAACCTGTCAAGTTAAGCATGTAGTAAGTATTTACTATGGGTTAGGTATTATACTATAAACTGAGTTTATAGTGCAAGTCAAAAATAGTCCTGGACAAAAGAAACTTACATCCTAATCCAGAAACTAATATGTAAAAATATGTGATATATATGTACATATATATGTATGTTTATATATGTACATATATATGTATGGTTATATATGTACACACATACACACATATCTATATATACATGTTTATATATACACACATATACACATACATACACACAGAGAGAGAGAGAGAACAAATTGTAGATAATCTCAGAGAAAAGACAATAATACTGAAAGGCATAGGGAAATCTTCTTGTGGAAGATATTACTCTAGCTGATATTTGAAAGAAGCCAAAACAGCCAAAAGGTAGAGATAAAGAGGCAGAACATTCTGAGCCTAAGACAGCTAGAGAAAAGGCATGGAGTTGAGAGATCTGGAGTTTTGTGTTTGAGGAATAGCAAAGAAGGTCAGAGTCACTGGAACAAAGACCATACAGAGGAGAGGAACATGTGAGAAGTCTGGAAGGTAGAAAATGACCAGGCTTAAAAGGGCTTTCAACCCAAGCAGATTTTTATAGTTGATCCTAGAGGTACTAGGTGGCCAGTGGAGTCTGAGTAAATGCTTTAGGAAGATCACCTCAACAAGTTTGTAGAGGATGGATGGCAGTGGGAAATGATTTAAGGAGGAGCAACCACAAGACCATCACAATAGTTCAAGGACCTGCACCACAGAGGCTACTACAATAAATAAAGATTTCAGCTTTGTGGTTATAAATGGGTTAACTCTGCAGACTTTGATATAAGACTCCAGGGGCAAGCTGGATCTACTCATCTCTTTTCCTGTGAGATTTTGGCTACAATATCATTTTTTAAGATTTCAATTTAATGAGCCAGTGTTGTTACCCAGATTGGCCTTACACCAAGACAGAGGGTTGGAGCTGCTGCTGTAGGATAACTGAGGAGTCCCTCTAATCAAAGACACCTCAAATTCAATACAACAGATCCTGGTTTAGCACTTAATATCAGTAAGATTCTCTGCTGACCTCTAAGAGAATTGCATATTGCTCAAGACCTTTTTTTTTTTTTTTTTAAAGGAATTTCTTACAAAGAAAAGAGCTTTATAATTCAGTTAAGGAATTATATTACCTGGGAGGAATCACACCCATTAGGAGTGGTTAGTTTAACTGATTCACCCATTTCCATCCATTATCAACTCTGAGTACAGGGCGATGCTATAATGGACCTGTTAGCACTGCAATTGGTGAAACCTACTCAGAATCATGGGGAGCACATAAGTAGACTGGTGGAAGCAGGATTTAGTTGAAAAAAAGAAAAAGAAAGAGCAGCTTACTATTGATAATGAATTGTAAGACTGGCCACATATCTGTTGCCTTTGAGAAAAACCTTTGGTTTGTAACTAGAGGCACTGATTTGTGTTTGCTTTTCAAGAAAGGGAAAAAAGTAGGTACAGCCATGTGCTCTTGGGTGCATCTCCTTATGGAAGCATTATTTGTGTGCTCCCTTGGGCTAACCTTTATGAATCCAGCAAGATGGTGGAGTTGGGGAAGCTGGAGGCCAGTTGTATGGGGTCTGAATTATTCTCCTCCAGCTGTCTTGTTCTGAAGATGCCTTGGCATCTGCTCCAAAGCAGAGGGTCCATCTATTCAGCTAAAGGACAAGTCTATGACAACAGAGTAATTCAGTTCCAGCACAGGCAGCATTCTATAAAAGCATTTATCTAACAGTCTGATCCATCACTCTAAGGGTATATGTGAGAGCTTCAGATATGATAGGGATTAGGGCAAATTTGATGAGGGGAGGGGGTGAAAAGATTCCTTTTATCCACTGTGGGAACCATGATTAGGGACCTTGAGCAGTCAATTGTAAGCTTGAGGGGACCTGGGAGGAAGGCTATGCTAAAAGAAGGTGGGGCTGGCCAAAAGGAAGCTCTCCAGGCCCTGGAGACTAAGACAAGCTTTGCTTACTTGACAATTTTATCTTTGTTTGGCTCTGGTTGTGACATATCACCTATTCTGCAAGTCACATCTGACTCCCCAAAACTCCCCACATCTCCCCCCATAGACACCCACATCACACTCACAGCCTCCTCCTATTGCTCTGTCTTATCTTGTGCCAAGCAGCACAACCATTGCTGCAGCTAACCCACTGGCATGAAGGAATTCTGCTTATTTTCAAAGCAAGCTACTTATCCTACTCAGGCTCATCCTGTCAGAGACCTGCTCCATTCCTCTGTGGTATCGTGGCTTCCCAGGCACACCCAAAGCCCCCTGGCACTCACAGCCTGGCACCCAGGAGGGATAGAAATAGGGGACATTTGGAAGACTGAGCCCCAGCCCAAGGGGCAGTCTACGAGTCCATCCTGCCACTAAGAGACACAAGCTCAGGATTTGTTGGGAAGTGGGAAAGGAAAGCTGGCTGATGCCAGGGCCAGATAGCAAAAGCTGTGAGCTGAGACAGCAGTCTGCTCCAGAGAAATCACTTGAACCCCTCCCTAACGCTTCAGTGTTGTTAGGAGAAGATGAGGGATTACACCATGCCCAGAGAGCCTAATCATCTAAAGCACCCGACACAGGAGACCATAAAGATACTGCCTGCTCAGATATTGTAGGATGAAAAATATACAAATGGAATTTGTTTTCTCTTCTCCCCAGAGGCTAAGGAGCTTGTTAAAAATCACATTGTCATCACAGGCAACATGGTAGAGTGAAAAAAAGTAATGGATTAGTGGTTAGGAAAACGAGGTTCTAGTCTGGGCTCTGGTGTTAATTAGTTGTGTGGTTTGGGCAAGTCACCCCTCCCTGAGCCTCAGTTTCCATTTGTTTAAAATAATTTCTAAGGTCTCGGATCTTTAAAACGCCTATAAATCCCATAAGTAACACAGCATCTTACATAGGAACGGGAAGGAAACCTATGATCCATCATCTCCTTGCTTTAAGATAAACCCAGACTTAAACTATCATAGACAATTGTCTTATCACAGTGGCTGGCAGCAGGACCCATTCCTCTGCTGCTACAGAGAATCAGAAGGTGACCTGGGAGAGCAGATGAAGAATACCTATCATCCAATCAAATGGGCAGGTCATGCAATGTTAGTGTCCATGTATACACGTGCACACAATGGGCACCCAACTAGTAATCAGCCAACAAAGATTTAACAAGCATCCACTATCTGATAGTACATATAGACAAAATGAAACTACCTATTCTAAGGAAAGAAAAAGCTTGTACGTACCTATCTAAGTTGAATAAAAATGAAATAAATATCGAGGGTGGAGGGTACAGCAGGAGAGGGGATCAAGCTCTCTAGATTATTGGGATGAAAATAATGAGTTGGTAGATATTCTTTCATTCATATACACATACATATACAGATAGCTAGCTGGATAGATAAATAGATGATCTTAGACAGGCATTGCTGACGGATAATGAGTTGGATTTAGAATTAACTAGGAGAAAGTGGTCTCATTAAACAGGAGAAAATGGCATTTAATCTTCTTCTTCTTTTCCTTTTTCTCCATCTCTTCCTCCTCTTCCTCTTATTTCTTTTGGAAGCAATTGAGGTTAAGTGGCTTGCCCAGGGTCTCTCACAGCCAATAAAGTATCTGAAGTTAGATTTAAACTCAAGTCTTCCTGTCTCTAGAGGTAATGTTCTATCAAATGTACCACCTAGCTGCCCCTAACTTAAACTGATTCTTATTGGGAATTAGGTATTCCAGGAAGCATCCGTGAGAATGGAGCACCTTCCAGGCTTGGGGGAAGCCAGTGTAAAGATACTGACATGGGAGACTGAACATCATATGTACTCAAGCACCAAATAGATCAGTATGGCAGGATCTCATAATATATGAAGAGTAGTAATGTGAAAGAAGATTGGAAGGTAGGAAGAAGTTAGATTGTGAAGGGCTTTAAAAGCAAAAGCAAAGAGCTTATATTTGATTCTAAGAGGCAAAAGGGAGTCATTAGAGTTTATTAACTAAGGGAATGAATGGACAGACCTGCACATTAGGAAAGTGACTTTGGTAGCTGTGTGGAGGATGAAATGAAAAAAGACAAGATTTGAAGCCAGGAGGCTATTTAGAAGTCCAAGGCAATAGTCTAAAGGTGAGGTGATAAGGATCTGAGATTGGGTAGCAAAAAGGGGAAATATTTGAAAGATGTTGTTGAGGTAAAAACACTAAGAATTATCGATTTATTGGATATATGAGATGGGGGGAAATAAGGAGTTAAGATAATGTCAAGGTTGCAAGTCTGTTTGACTGGAAAGATTGCTGTGTTCTCCATAGAAATGGGAAATTTTGGAGGAAAAATAGTAGAAGAAAAGCTTGGGGGGGAAATAATGAGTTGTTCATACATATTCTCTCATTCATATAGACATGCATACACAGATAGCTAGCTGAATAGATAACTAGATGATCTTGGACAGTCAGTGCTAAGGGATAATGAGTTGGATCCAGAATTAAATAGGAGAAAATGGTCTAATGGAATCAGCAGTGAACTGGAAGTCAAGAAGTACAATATCAACTTGATCATTAAACTGTTTGTGTGCCTTTGGGCAAATTATTTCACATACTTTGGCTTCCACTAAATCTGCTATAAAATGAAGGGGTTGTATTCAATGGTCTCGAAAGGCCAGCTCTAACTCCCTTTAAATTTCCTAAGGGAAAAATGATTCATGTGAGAAAAAAGAGCTGATTCAGAATCATAAACTATCCAAGTTGGAAATGACTTCACAAGCCATCTAGATCCACTCACATCTAAGGAAGAATCCTTCCCAATATACCTAACAAATTGTCATAAAAACCTTTTCTTAAAGACTTGGTGATAGTAAATCCACTATAACTTCAGGTTGTCCATTCCACTTATAATAGTTCTTCTATTAGAATGTTTTTTTTTATCAAATTTAAATCAGCTTCTCTGTTACTCTTCCCTCCCTGCTTTCCTCCTAATTGTTTCTAATTCTGCTCCTTGGAGTAGAATAAATCTGATCTCCTTTCTATGTGACAAACTCTTTAAATGTTTGAAGACAGTGGACAGGTCCTGCCCTGCTTGCTTCCTCCAAGACTTATTGTCTCCTGGCTAAATAGATGTAATTCCTTCTATTGATCCTTTTAGGGCATAAGGTCAAGTCATTTAACCTGTTCCAAATTTATATTATACAATATGTTACATTATGTTATACAATATATACCTAATTATACAATTGGCTGCTCTCAAGAAGTTTACAATGTAATGGAGATGATATACAAACATTTACTGCCTCAAAGATGTCAGGACTTATCTGAAACTTTCCCTGTGCTGTTCCTCTATATAAAATGTCCTTTCCACTCCTTTTTGCCCATTTATATGCCACTTCCACCATTCAGAAACATTCATTAGTTCTACATTGCCACAAAATGAAACAAACTACTCCAACTAGTGCCATCCTAGGTCTCTAGTTTTATGTCCCAGTTCCTCTTTATAAGCCTTTACATTTCAAACAAATCAACATGGTATTTAATTTTTTGGTTATGTCAGTCTCTTTCTGGGGTGTTCTCCTCTATTGAAATTCTACCTATAATTGTCCAAAGCCTAGATTTATATTCCCTCTATTCCTTGGTTTCTCCCTTACTACAAAGAGATGTGATTTCTCCCTCTTCCCAGCCTCTATGGAATGTCTCTGTACTGTCCTTATCATTTCCTAAAAATATCTT
The DNA here is from genome assembly GCA_023553655.1 of Myrmecobius fasciatus. NCBI lineage: Eukaryota > Metazoa > Chordata > Mammalia > Dasyuromorphia > Myrmecobiidae > Myrmecobius > Myrmecobius fasciatus. The sequence goes on along the minus strand of JAJPUD010002056.1, from coordinate 58,969 downwards.
ATTCTATATTATTATTTGTGTAGATCTTATCCTCCTTAATAGCTCCTTGAAGATAGTAACTGTGTTTCAATAGAATATAAGTTCCTAAAAGGCAATGGCCATTTATTTAATTTTTATAGACCTATACACCCATAGATTTCAATATTAGTGTTGAGAATACCAGTATCCAGGCTCAAAACTTAGGTGTTAGCCTCCACTCCTTCTAGCTTCATAACCTCTCTCTTCTATGTATCCTTCTCTCCTCTGACACCATCATGGTATAGTCTCTCATCACCTCATGCTTAGGCTATTGCCATATTACTCTTTAAGTTCCCTGCTTCAAGTCTTTCTCTATTCCATTTCATTTTTTATTCAGTTTTCAAGTTGATCTTCCTAAAACATAGGTCTGATCATGTCATCTTCCCTTCAATAAACTGCAATTATTCCCTATTACCTCCAGGATCAAATATAATTTTCTCATTTTGGCTTTTCAAGCTCTTCTTAACCTGATCTCTTCCTATTCTTCCAGTTTTCTTATTCCTTACATCCCTTCCACCCCAATCATGTATGCACTCTGTGACAGCAACATTGACTTTGCTGTTTCTCAAACAAGATACTCTAATTTTTAACTTCTGGACATTTTCACTGCCTATCCCTCATATTCTCTCTCTTCTCTCTCTCTCCTATCTCTCCCTTTTCCCCCTCCCTCCCCTCTTTCTCTTCTCCCTCTCCCTCCCTTCTTCTCTCTCCCTGTCTCCCTCTCTTTCTCCCCCTCCTTCCCTTTCCCTTGTCTTTTCCCTCCCTCTACCGTCCTCCCTTCTTTTCTTTCCCTCTCCCTCTCTCTGTCTCTTCCTCTCCCTTCCTCTCTTCCTCTCCCTTCCCCCTTCTTTCAGTCCTTCCTTCTCTCCCTCTTTCTACTTCCCTCTCTCTTTCTCTATCTCTCTTCCCCCTTCTCATCTCTGTCTCTCCTAGCTTCCCTGATTTCTTTCAAGTCTCAGCTAAAATTCTGCCTTCTAGAGAGTCTTTTCCAATTCATTTAATACTAATATATTCCTTTTGTTTATTATTTCTAATTTTTCCTGCACATACCTTATTCATACATAGTCATTTACATGTTGTGAGCTCCTTGAGGGCAGGGACTAACTTGTGCTTTTCTCTCATCACTTAGCAAACACCTGACATACAGTAGATGTTTAGTTGACTTGATTGATTGTTTACAAGCCTTTTAGCAGCCTAAAAGTTCTTGCACAGAGTTAACTACTCAATTATTTGTCAGATTGAAATTGAATTGAACCTAGATCCTACTTATCCTTCAAGACTCAGCTCACACTGAACTGATCTTATATTACAGAATTACTTTTATGAGGAGTCCTCTCCTCTCAACTCTTACATCATTTCTTGTCTACCTCTCAACCACATAATGTAAGATTTAGTTGTTCTCTAATTGTTTCATGTATGTTAACTAAAAAAAAAAAAAAAGGAAAAAGCACTAATGATAGATTATCTGGTTTTGCCCCTTAGATTAATGATTGTAGGATTCAAACTCAAAAGGACCTTAAAAGTCATTCTAATCTGACCTGCTCATTTTACAGAAGAAGTTGAAACTCAGAGAAATTTCATGACACATGCGAAGTCGCCCACGAAGAAGCAGATACTGGGTTTACATTTTGATTCTTTAACTTCAAACCCAGCCTTCTGTTCAGGGCTCCTCTAAATAGCTGAGTGACTTTGACCAAGTCATTTAACCTCTAATCCTCAATATCCTCATCTGCAAAATGAGGAAAATAAAACTTGCACTTCTTACTTCACAGTTGGGAAAAACCAGATGAAATGATTTATGTGAACACAGTCACTATAAAATACTATATAGTTGCAAGTAGTCATTATTAGGCTTTTCTACATTTTCAAGGACCTAACAGAAAAATAGACATATAAATGAATTAGAAATTCAGTAAGTTCTCATTGATTTATTGGTTGAATGAGTCTAAATGTCCATTCTCAGTCAAATAATATCTGCCCCAAATATATTCTTGGGCAAATATAGTCTTGAATAAGAATTGTTTAAAAAATATGCATCCAGGGAAGTCTGTTAGTAGACAGCATGCACATTTCTTTTTTATAACATTTTAGTCTTCCTGAATTACATGTAAAGAAAAATTTAACATTCATTTTTTTTATTTTGATTTCCAATTTCTTTCTCTCCCTCCTTCTCCTCCCCCTCCCTGAGATGGCAAGCATTTAGGGAATGCCCTCAATTGGGAAATGATTGAAGAAGTTGTGGCATATGAATGTAATGGAATATTATATTGCTATAAGAAATGATGAGGAGATACATTTCAGAAAGACCTTGAAAAACTCACATGAACTAATGCTGAATAAACTGAGCAGAACCTGGAGAATACTGTACACAGCAACAGCTTGTTTGATGATTGACTTTAGCTTTTATCAAAAATACAATGATCAGAGACAGTTCCCAAAGACTCATGACAGAAAATGCTATCCATATCCAGAGAAAGAACTATAGCATCTGAATGCAGATCGAAGCACACTATTTTCACTTTTTGTTTTTGTTGTTTCTTTCTTGTGATTTTCCTCTTTTCTTCTGCTTCTTCCTTAACAACAAGACTAATGTGGAAATGTGTTTAATATGATTGTACATGGTTAACTTATATCAGATTGTTTCTCATCTTTGGGAGGAAAAAGGAGAAGGAGGAATGGAGGGAGAAAAAAGTTGGAATTTAAAATCTTATAAATGTAAGTGTTGAAATCTATATTTACATGTAATTGGAAAAAATAAAATACTATTAAGTGGAGGGGGGAGAGAATGCATCATCCTCTCCCTTGATATCTTAGTTGATGAGCTGCCCAACACTGAAACTAACAGAAGGCCTGGTAATAAAGAGAAAACAGTTTACTGAGTAACATGTTTCTAAAGAGAAACAAATATTTTAACTTCACAGTTGTCACAGTGAAATCATTCCAAGATGACAGTACTGTCTTGGCTTACCAGAGAGTTGGAGGTGGGGGTAGAGGAGAGGCTCTATAATTAATTCAAATATTTATCAAGTGCTTACCATGTCCACTGGAAACACAGTGCCAAGAGAGGCCTTAGGTATGCAGAAATGAAATCAGATCAGTCCTCACCCTCAAAGAGTTTGAAAAATAATAGAGGTAAGGAGACCTATATATAGATAACTATAATATATTATGCAAAGCAATTGCGAGGAGAGGCAGGGTGATATAATGGACAGAGGGTCAGTTCTGGAGTCAAAAAGACCTAACTAAGTTCAAGTATTGGCTTGTGACCATGAATGCTTAACTTCTTGGTGTCCCAGGCAATAAGACCCTAAGTTACTGAGGAAATTGCTGATTTATGCAGTTGGAGGGAAATTTTGCACAATTGTAGGGATTTCCCTTCAACAATGAAATCATAGGTCTGTCCCACCCTCAAATCAGACAGATTCAAGAAAATAGCAAGCGTATAAGCTAGGAAAGGCTGACTTCATAGAAAGGGTGGAATCTGAGTTGGTCATTAAATAAAATATTTTAGTAGGCAAAAATTGAAGGGAAACCATTCTAAACATGAGAAAGAGATATGTAGAGATGGAGGTAGCAAAGGGCAGGATGCATTTTGGGATGGGGCCAGTAAATTTTCAAATTCTGCTGAAATGTAGAAAATCTTAAAGAGTATATGAGAAGGTTAGAAAGGTAAGTTGGAGTTCAATCAGAAAGGACCTTGAATGCCAGGCTGAGGATGTTGCATTTTATCCCATAAGTAATGGGGAGCCTTTGAAATCTGACAGCATGAGAGTATGGAGAAACTGGAGTCTTGGACAAGTTTTGATGGTCCAGATGAGAAGTGATGCAAGCTTAAACCTGATTGGTGAGAGTGAAAACAAAAAGGAAGGAGAGATACTGTTAGGTGGAATAGACAAGACCTGACAGGGGACTAGATGTAAGCTAGAGTTGGGAGGGGACGATGGCCATAAAAGACAAAAAGATGACTGTAGTTTTAAGTCCTAATGACTAGAATTTTGATGCCATTGATAGAAATGGGAAAGTTGGGAGGAAGGTAACTTGTGGGAAGGTGATGAGCTCCATCTTAGAAATGCTTTGTACTGGAAGCGACAATAGAACTACAAACTAGAGAAAAACACATGGATTTTCCAATTCATTCAGAAATATTCACATGTACAAATAGCCACTCATCTGACCTCTTGAACCATTAGGGAAAATCTTTGTCTATAAGAAGGATAATAGACAGGGAGCCAACCATGACCATTCTGCTCACCCAAGCAGAATTGGTGAGAATCGGCAAATAAGGACTTTCTCTTGGCAGCTCCCCCTAATTCCTAATACTCCCAAATCCAGTTTGTCTTGCTGGACTTTTCTTGCAGAGGTAATGGCATGGTGTTGAGGCAGTTGGAGAACTGGATTGAAATACCACAGGAGTACTTGGCTCAATTATCAGAAGAAAATGAGAATATGGTACAAGGTCCTAGCTTCATTGAAAGGCACACTAGTCCTAACCCCCATCTTACAAATGAAGAAACTGAGGTCCAAAGAGGTTAGGTAATTTGCTTAAAGTAAGACTGATAGTAAGCATCAGATGCTGTGCTCCAGGACCCGGAAACTTTCAGGCTTTCCTGACCACAGCTGTCATGGTCAAGCAAATGATTCAGCATTTCCCTAAGTGTCAATACCCTATTAGGACAATCTCCTGAAGCCACACTGACACTTTATTGCTGTAAAGAAAATGTAAGCTCTTTGAGGTCAGAGATTATATTATTTTTGTCTTTGTAGTCCCAGATCTTAGCATGACTCCTAACACATAGTAGGTCCTTAATAAGTGCTTACTAATTGATTGGAAGGCAAAAACAACTTCTTTAAAAAAAAAAAAGTCTACAAATAAAATTTGCCAATCAAAGGATAGTGTAAATAAAATTTGCAGAGAGCTCTCAGCCTACTTAGGAAAATGTTTTTCCAAGTACCATTAAAACCACTTCAGCAGCACCATTCACATTCCAATAAATAATGTACTCCTTAAAAATTAATTCTTATATTTTCATTAAAATCCACAGCATGCCCCTCACTCTCAACCTTAACTTGACATTTCAGCCACACCAGCTTGTATTTCTTTATGCACCTCAGAATAATAATACTGCATTTCTTTAAAATATGTTGAGACCTCCAGACTGATACTAACATTCCTTGCCCCCCCTATCTCTAATTATCCTCAGTTATCAAAATTGATTTTATTCATGGGTATTCATTGTTACAGAAGGGTTAAAAATCATTCCTGCAATCTTCTCAGCAAATCCTCAAAATAAAACAACCCAGATTCTGTATTTTCCTCTTCACCAAGGGGCCAGTAGCTTTGGCAGCCTGGTGCTATCACCTCTCACTATAGCAACAGGAAGACCTTGGTAACCCTGCTCTTACAGTTATTAAGAATAAAAATAGGAAGACAGTAGAGATATGTGTAGCGAAAGGCTTCCAATGGCTCAGACAGCACAGGGGAAGTTTGGAATTCTCCTGGCCTCTCTCATAGCCCATCCTGAGGAAAATCAAACTGGGAGAGCTGGTCTATGAAAGAATATAGACGGACTCTGGTGTTTTGTCTCTGCTTTAATTGAGGACTTAAAGCAAGCTCTCAAACAACTCCCTAGTGTGCCTGGAGGGGAGCTGTGGGCCACTCCTCTGCACAAAACCTTTTTGTGACAGTCCAATGAGAAAGAGTAGACTTGAGGTTCATGGCATTTAAAGTCAAAAGAGTACCTAAAGATTTTCCACCAAATGAGGAAAGTGAAATTCGTGAAGTTATATAATTTGTCTAAGTTTGAACCTAGGCCCCCTAACAATAAATCCACCATGATTCCTAGCTTGTTAAAAAGAAATAATCATATCATCTTCCTCTGGGTTGGTTTGATTTGGGGATTTTTTTTTTGTTGGTTTTTTTTTTTTTGCTTTTTGCCATTGTATCATTGTATCTTTGATAGCTTTAATTGTTTAAATTAATAAATTTAAAAGTCTACTTTTCTTATTACCAATCTTCTCAGGGGTTGCTCGCATTTCAACCATAATCTTGTCTTTTGCTTCCTCACCTGGACCAAATATAAAGGAAGTTTCTTTTCCTGGTTTCCACACCCTAGTCCTTAGCCAAGCTGTGGACCCACAACCCAGCAGAGCCCTCCTGGCTGAACCTTGCTCCTGAGATCTGACAAATAGCCAAAGGAAGCTGGAAAGAGAGGTAAACCTTCTCATCCTGTCTTATGCTATTGACCCAGAGGCCTAGTCCCTGGTTCTTGAATCTGGTCTCACAAACCTACCAATCAAACTGGGAGAGCCGGTCTATGAAGGAATACTGACAGACTGGTGTTTTGTCTCTACTTTAATTGAGGACTTAAAAGTGGAATTGAAATGAGTAGTCCACATCAGCAAATTTTCCAGATAGCTGAAGTCCATCTATTCAAGCATTCACACATTTTATTTAACTATTTTAATCAAAATCATTCTAAAATGTATTACACACTTCTCTGTATTCTTAAATTGAGGATACAGAACACTTATTCTTAATGATTCAATTTTGAATATCAATTGTTGCCTAGGGACTGTAAATACAGTGATAACCTTAGAAGCAAATTAGGTGTTTAGGATAAATGTTCTTTCATACCATAAGACCTTAGACTAGCTGTGCTTTTTCTGATCTTATATCTTACATAGTTTTTTTTCCCCCTCTCTATTCCTCCTAGATGAATTATTATCTTCTACCTTATATTATCTCCAAAGGAGTTACTGCATATGCATACTTTCCAAAATCCTTCCAAACATTTAATAGAACTAAAACCTATGTTCCATTTGCCTACCTTGGAAAGATAAAGAACTGACTCCCAAAAAAACATTTTCCTCACTATCACTCAGCAATCCAGCATAAAGAAACAGACTTAAGAGTCTATGATAAAAATAGATCAGATTCTTCCTCTGTGTCCCTCCAACCTTTCTAACCTCTGAAAAAGAAATTTTCCTCTCACTTTGTCTCTCTGGACTTCAGTTTCCTCATTGGTAAAATGGGAAAGGAATGAACTAGATGACCTCAAGATCTCTTCTGATTCTAAAATCTACCCTTTTCTATTAATTAAAATGCATTTCTTCCTATTAGTTCCTCAAGGACAAGAAATGATTTCATCTTGACCATGTTTAGTGCCTCATATAGGATATAACACATAGGAAGCAGTGAATAAATACTTGTTACATTAAAATGGATCAAATGAGAAGAGTCAGAAGTCAATCATGCACAGTGTCTGGCACATGGTAGGTGCTTAATAAATATTAATTCAAATTTATTATTATTAACAAGTAATATTAAAATTTGACTTTGGAGAGCTGGAAGGAGAGGAACATTTAACAAGCAATGCTTCTGCCTAAACACTGAATTAAAAAAGGACTGATGGTATTGGCCCTTCACAAGTCAAAGTTATGCTTGTTCTCAATCAGCGCTCCAAGGATGAGGATCCTTAACAAAAGGGGGCAAAAAGAGGAGCCCCTTATCATCTGATATGTGACAAGTGGGGACTAAAAGTGTTATTTTGGTTTCTAAACCCCCAGCTATGCCAGAGTTAAGAAAAACATAATTTTTCTGCTCTTAATCCATCCCAGGCAGAAGGGCCAATTCAAGCTGAATGAGCCTTTTATGCAGTGAAGTCAATTGCGATTTAAGAGATAAGTTTAAATCATTTATTCCGGAAGTCATGGAGCCTTCGATTGGTGCAATTGATTAAGTACATTGGTGCTTTATCTCCAAGCAGCCGATGCTATTGAAGATATCAAAGCTTCAGCTGCCTGCCATGGGTCTGATGAGAGGAGAGACAGAATGAGAAAGACAGAGAGAGACAGACAGAAATGGGGGGAGAAAAAAGGGGAGGAGAGAGGGAGGAGAAAGGAAGAAGCAGGGAGCAGACAGAGGCAGAGAGGGAGAGAGACAGAGAGAGGGAAGGAGGAAGAAAAAATTAGACAGACAGAATTTTACCTTTTCTGGCTCCTCCTAAACCGCTGCTCCCTTTAGCTGGTGAGACCAGCACTACAGTACCTTCTAAAGTCCCCAAGTTCTCTCTCTTCCAGCATGTGGAGGAAGGTAAGACCAGTTCCTGCAGGCTAGGGCATACTAGGGGTAGTTGTTCAGAGACAACTGAACAGGACACAGCCTCAGAAGAAATTCAACACTAAGATCCATGCTCCCAATCAAATCTCTCTAGGCAACCTAATTTTTTTTCTAACCTAAATAGGAAACACAATAGAAGAAGTTACTGAAGTGTCTTCTGCTATATCTAACCTATATGGAGAAGAGAAAAAAAAGGAGTGAGATAATGTCACCTACTCCTCACTCCACTCACCCCATTTTTCCAGTCTGTTGCCAAATCTAGTCTACTTCTATATCTCTCATCTGTTCCCCATTCTCCTCCCTAATCACAAAGCTACCACCCTAGTACAGGTTCTCATCATCCCTCTTTTGGGATGCCTCCTCATTGGTTTCAAGTCCCTCTTCCACATGAATCCATCCTCTACAATGTGCTAAAGTGATTTTCCAAAATCTCCATTGGTCTAGCATCTGTCCCTATGTCACCCCTCTCCTCAATAAATTCCTATTGCACTTGGATCAAATATAAGTGCCTCTATTTATAGTTTAAGGCCCTTTATCACTTGGCTCCAACCTCATTTTCTAGCCTTATTATTACACATCATTCATCTTCATGCACATTGGTCTTCCTTGTTGTTATCATTATTGTTATTTAGTTTTTCAGTCATGTGTGACTCTTAGTAACCACATTTGGAATTTTCTTGGTAAAAATGCTGGAATGGTTTGCCTTTTCTTTCTGCAGTTCATTTTAGAGGAAATGCACAACATATAATCTCCTTTTCAATGGCTGTCCCATGCCTGGAGTTCGCTCCCTCCTCATCTCTCTCTCTTAGAATCCCCACTCCTTTCAAGACTCAGTTCAAGCAAGCCCCACATTCTACATCAGAAATTCTTAGCCTTTTTTGAAGTGTGTGGCTCTTTCGTCAGAATGTTTTTAAATGCATAAAATAAAATGCACAAGATTACAAAGGAACCTGGTTACGCTAATTACCATCATCACTTTTTTTCAAGTTCATGAATTCCAGGTTAAAAACTCTTATCTACATGAAGCCTTTTCTGATCTCCCAGCTGCTAAGCCTTCCTCATCAAAATTATCTTGAATACATTTTGTATATGATGAAATGCGTTAATGTTGTTTTTCCCTGGAAATAGTATAAGCTTCTTGAGAACAGGGACCATTTCATTTAGTTGTTGTAGCCCTCAGTGTCTAGGACAGTGCCTAGTGACACATAGTGGACTTGTGGTACATATTTACTGATAAGATGGTTCCAATCCCCAAACCTCTTCTGCTATTATGAAAGGCGGCTGAGAACATAGAGGTTTTGCAGGAAAGTGGCTTTCAAGAACTCTATTCTAAAGTCAGAGAGTAGCATAAAAACTTAGAAATAAACAAAACCCCTTTTTTCCCCACTCACCACATTCCAACCCTAACCCTTTTAGAGGTTCTAGTAAGATGTAAATGGTCAAGTGCCCTGACTTATTCATATGCTACTAGAGGAAACAATGTTGGTTTTGCTTGTTACTATACATCCTTCATCTTCAAAAAGGACCATTGATATCATGGGGTGATGTCTTGACTTGCAAGTGACTTAGATTTAAGTAGGGCAGAGTTGCACAAAGTCATCCACCTCATTCTCCCAGAGTTATCAAAATCCAATGACAAGACAAAAGTCAAGATGGTGATGGATGCATGCAATGGGTGACCATGGTGTAATGGAATAGATAAGGGTGAAGATGGACTAGAATTATGCATATGTGCAAGCCAAGAATTAGAAGGAGAGATCTAAGGGAGAGTACTTGGATGAAGCACAATAGAAGTAGTGACAAGAGGTCCTTCATGTAGAGTACCAGCCAATCACTTCAGTATTCTGGACTTCAGTTTCTCCATCTGTAAAATTATGTCCGAGGCAAATCTTGAACTCAACTCTTCACAATTCTGAGGCATGTTCTCTATTCACTCTACCACACTGCCTGAGATGCTAAGGACCCTGTCATTTCCAACTTTCTAAGATTTTTCTATGTCAAGAGAGCTAGCTCTATCACTAACGAGTATCTTTGTTGGTCCAGCATCTGTCCCTACTAATGATCCTCCTGGCTCCACACACCTCATTAGTACTGTTGAGAGGAACAATAACAAGTGACCATGAAAGTTATTTACAAACCATAAAGAAGGAAGTAAATGCAACTTATTATTATAAGCAGAATGAGATGGCAAAGGAGCCAAAAGATTTTTGTTTGTTTTGATTTAAAATATCACTGATGTTTTGTGGTATTGAAAATTTGTAACCATGCCTTAACATTCTATTAAAACTGAGCATCAAGATAAAAACAAAGAAAAACATCCCCTCAAAGCTCATTCTCTGTAATCTGGACTCACTACTGAGACCCTGAGGACCCCAGGCTCTGGGAACACTGCATACATACCAAATGGAGGTGAAGGCCATATAGGGTTCAAGTTCTTTGAATGAAGCTTTAGTTTCCCTTCTTTCCAATTTGCTTTACTGATGGAAGTGCCAAGTTGTGGGCTTCATCAAATCCTTCACAAAAAAGGGATGAATACAAGAAACACAAGGCTGACATATCATGCCTGAGCCTTGTGGCACAACGTTAATTAGCTATGCCTTTGTGAGACAAATAATTTCCTTTCTCTGAGCTTCAGTTTTCCCTTACCTGTAAAATGAGCAGATTAGACTAGATGGTCTAGCCTAAATGCCCTGTACCTGTCTCTCCATCAGTAGCCCTCCATTTCCAAGTCCTGGGACTTTGTACTCTAGTACATTATCACATCCATTTATTCACTCATTCAACAAGTGTTAATAAATACTCTCCAACGTGCCTGGTCTCATGAGGGAGAGAAGCAGACAGAGCTGGTTAAGGAAGACCAGATGTGCCATCCAGACTGCCTGCTGACACTTTTCTCTTACCAGTAAGCCCAAAGAAAGCAAATACACTAAGGAGACTTCCATTTAACCAGGAAAATGTTTGAGGTTTTGATGATAGGAGAGTAAAGTCTCATCAAATAACTTGATAATTGTTGTTTTCTGTAAAGGAGTTGTTAAGCATTAACAAATGCACAGGTGTTCTCACCTTAAGCAAATGTAATGTAGAAAAACCTTAACCAGAGTAGAAGGAGGAGCACCTGATGTGGTATACAGATATCTCTGCCACTCACTTACTGAGGGACCTTGGACCTATCCCCTAAGCCCCTTATTCTCAATTGATCACTTATAAAATGGGGATAAAGATGATACCTGTCTTCTTCACAAGGTGTTTGTGGGGATCAAATAAAGTATGGCTGGGAGAGAGCTTTGTAGACTGGAAAAATTTAAGTTGTTCTTATTTTCATTTAACATTATTAAATATTAGTTTTGTCTCACTAACTAAGCTAAAATCTCCACGAGGGCAAGGACTTTAACATTCTTTTGGGGGATTTTCCATACCACCTGTTTTATCCAATCCAAGAAACATTTATTAAGAAGCTGCTATGTGTCAGAAACTGCACTGTGTAAGGAATATAATCAATAAAAAGAAAGATAGTTCCAGCACTCAGTTTATTCAGTTTAATGAAGGGGACAAGGTAAGAGTAAGAAGGGGGAGATAATATACAAAAGGAAGCAGGGAAGGGCATACTAAGAACCATCTTGTGGAATTGAAACCAGGAAGAGCAGTGCAAAGATCCAAAAAGTCCAGTTTCTGCCCTCTACAAAGGAAGGCATTGGGAGGAGTTTGGTGTTCTAGACTCCCAGTCCTCCAATCAGAAGAAAAAAGAGGGAGAGGGAGAAAAAGAGACAGAGAGATAGAAAGGGAGACAAAGAGAAAAGGGGAGGAGGAGGCAGAGACAGACAGACAGACAGACACAGAAAAAGAGAGGGAGAGGGAGGGAAGGAGGGAGAGACAGACAGAGAGAGAGACAGACAGACACAGAAAAAGAGAGGAAGAGGGAGGGAAGGAGGGAGAGACAGAGACAGACACACAGAGAGAGAGTTTGTACACATGGCTATCTTTACAGGTTGTTCCCATTCTGGGGCACTGAGAGTTTACATGATTTTCCCAGTCACCCAGCTAGTATGTATCAAAGACAGTATTGGAACCCAAGCCCTAATGACTCTATGGCCAGCTTTATATGCCCTATGCCTACTCTCCCTCAACAAAAACAATACTTTATTAATATTTTGGCAGGTGACTCCTATAGAATATTGCCTCTTTATCCAAAGGACAGAATCTTTAATGGTGGAATTTTAGGCACTATGAAAGACCAGTGAAGAAGAGATTTGGAGAGCACTCTGCAAATCATAAGCCAGACTTGGATTGTTATAAGAGATTTGGGTTGGGAGGGGGCAGTTTCTTCTGATGGGTTGGCAAAAGAAAATAAGTATAATTACCTTAAATGTCTTGGAGTCAAATTTCCCCATGGATTTTATGTTTACAGTTTGACCCCAATTTACATATCTGGGCCAGTTTCCAACAACTGCTCTACTCTATGCCTCATGGCTAAGAAAGTATCAGTCAGGCTGATTTTCTCACTATCCCATGGACTCTGAGTAGTGTTTTCTCATATATATGGTTTTGCTCAGATTTCCCTCTGGAATGCCCTTCTGTTATCTTATCTCCTCACATGTCTAATGTAATTTAACAATTATTTATTAAGAGACTACTCTGTGTTAAGGGCCAACTCAAGTCCCACTTTTCCCAGCTTACAGAGAGTTTCTCAATCATTTAACAAGAATTTTAAAGCACCTACAATTGCAAAGTACTTTCCTAAGCACAGGGGATTCAAAGACAAAAATGAGTCAGTCCTTGTCTTCAAAGTGCTTACACTCTATGGAGGAAGACAAAGTACATGGATTCATGAATATAAAATAAATACAAAGTAATTTGGTGGTGGTGGGAACTAAAGTTTGCAGAGCTGGTAATGGCTTCATTTAGACAGTAGTATTTGCACTGAATTTTGAAGGAAACAATCCAAAGAGCAGAGAAACTGGTAATAAGAGAGGGATTCCATGCATTCCAAGCATAGTGGACAGCTAGTGTAAAGGGATCAAGATGAAGTATATGGAGAAGATTAATTTGTCTAGATTATAAAATGTATAAAGTAGAGAATTATATAAATAAGGCTGAATAGATAGGTTGAATCAAGCTCTAAAGAGTTTTAAATGCCATAGAAAGGAAATTATATTTGATCTTGGAGCCAATTGGGAGCCACTGGAGTTTGAGCAAGGGGATGTGAAGTGATCAGATCTTCACTTCAGGAAAATCCATTTGGCAACTGTATGGAAAAGAGAAGGCCAGGAGAAAACCTTATGGAAGAATCTCAGTGAGGTTGTAAGATATGGCAGATGATGAAGCAAAGATGGTTGATAAGGAGCAAGGTCACAGAAATCCAGAGAGGAACAATGGCCAATAGCGTTAGATGCTGCAGGTCAAGAAGTATTGGAGATAGCATTTAAGAAATCAATGATAACCTTGGTGAGAGCAGTTTCAATTGACTGATGAAGTACAATGTCTGTTTTCAAAGGGCTGAAAAGAGGTAAGGAAATATAGGCAAGGAGAACTCATGGTTTTAGTTTTAGTTTATTTTTTTTAAGTTTATCTCAGGAAAGAAAGAGAAAGAAAAAATGGCATGAGAAGATGGTTAGATCTAGAGAGGTTTGGGGGGCTTATTTAGGGGGCTAAGGATAAGGGATATTTGGATGGATTTCCTTTCTGGATTCCTTAAGCACTTATTGTCACCACCAATTTTAGAACTAACTCTGCCTTGAAGTATTTATGTATTAATTTTATCAGGTGTCCCATTTCTCTCCCTAATGATATCTTTTGTGTATCCCCTATTTCTGGGCTTCTTAAATTTTTACCACTTAAAACCCCTTTTTGCCTGAGAAATTTTTACGCAACCCAGGGAATATAGATATATAAAATAGGTATACAAATCAAACATTTACTGATTAAAAAATCATAAGTTCATTTTAAAAAATTCTTTGGTACACATATAATTTTACCATCTGTTAAAGATGAAAGCAAATTTATATACAAATGAGACGAATGTGTTTATTTTTAGATAAATCAAATCTTGGTGGGATATTTAATATCTATTACTGGTGCCAAATTTTTCATGACCCCCCCTATGCAGTTACCCCATATGGGGTTGAGACCCACAATTTAAGCTTTGCTGTACATACACAATGCTTTACCCAGGAAATTTCTTCATTAAGGAAAAAAAAAGATAATGGCTCACATTTCTTATAATGCTTTACAGTTTTCAAAACACTTTCCTCACAACAATCCAGTGAGATGAGTGGGACAGCTGTTATTACTTTTGTATTACAGATGAAGAACTGAGGTTCAAAGTAAGGAAACTTGCAGTTTGATTGGTCAATTGTAGTTCTAGGGGGAAATTGTAGTTCTAGCCTCAATATTTGGACTCTTCTGAGTGGACCAGACTGTTTCTATATTATCATTTACCCACATCCTGCATACAGAACAGGATTTTTATGTTTTGTTTTAATGCTAAATGGTTTAAGTCAGAGTGCCTGTGACAGAAATCTGAAGCTTAATTATTCCAAGGCTTCCTTCCTCTCAGCTGACTGTGCAGTAGCAAATGGTCCACAGCAGCTGGGCTGTCTTTAGCTTCACTGGGAAGGCCGTTCCTGTTCTACATCTCTTTCCCCTAGTACTGCTAACTGGGCAACTAAATAATTCAACAACCAATTAGAGTTGAACAATGTCCCTGTCTCCCACTAAGTGATTATTCAGGGCCTCAGTAGACACTGTTCAGACTGAGCTAGTCACTTTTCAGGAAACCTAAATTTGACAGCGATGACTGGTATGTCATTGCTCACTCTACACCTTTCACGGGCAGTAAAATACTGAAACCTAAAATGGCCTGTTTCTTGAAGAGAGCAGACAGGCCGAGGGAGTTTTGCCCAAAGATTTGGAATCAAAAACCATTTGAGCTAAAAAGGTGCTGAGAGATCATCTTACAGATGAGGACTCTTACATCTAGAGTGGAAATGAGTTGCCCAAAGTCACAGGTTATCTTAGTGGCAGTCAGGGCTTGATCCCAGAGTTTGGACTTGACTTGATTCAATTATTAAGGTAAGTCAAGAGACCAGTCATCTTGTACAAGAAAAATCAGAACAAATGGGAAAATACCACTAGAAAGAAAGAGCAAATAGACAATTAAAAAAGGTGAAAATCACTATGCTACAATCCACATTCAGTCTCCATAGTTCTCCCTCTGGATACAAATGGCACTTTTCATCCTAAATCTATTGGTATTGCCTTGAATCACCTTATTGTTGAAAAAAGCCAAGCCCATCACAGTTGATCATCACATAATCTTGTTGGTGCTGTATACAATGTTTTCCTGGTTCTGCTCACTTCACTTAGCACCAGTTCATGTAAGTCTCTCCAGGTTTTTCTAAAATCAGCCTGTTCATCATTACATTCATATACTACAACTCATTCAGCCATTCCCCAATTGATGGACATCTACTTAGTTTCCAATTCCTTGATACCACAAAAAGGGATGCTACAAACATTTTTGCACATGTAGGCTCTTTCCCCTCTTTTATGATCTCTTTAGAATACAAATCTAGGAGTGAATACCCTCCATTCCTTACTTTTTAATAATTATTAACCCCAGGATTGAGAATAGAATTTCCTAGAGTATATGATAAAAAAAATTATACTTTTTCCTAGAGTGTATGAGCAGAAGATTGTATTAGGCAAAGACCCTTGGTCTTCAAAGCACCAGGTCCACCTTACCATCAAACAGAATCACCAACAGAGACCACATAATTCCCTAAAACTTCCTCCAAACTTCTGGCTGGAATGTAACCTTTTCATTTGAAATTAAGTCTTATCAAAATGAAGGTGTTTCTTAGAGAGGGTGTGAGTTCATATTCTAAACTATTATCATTCACCTTCCTGAAGGAAAGAGTAGAAGAGAGAGAAAGGGGTAAGCATGACAACACCGGGTATCCCTCTAGGAGAGGCTAGGAAGGGAGACTTAATAACCAAGTATGGGGACCATACAATTTTACTGATAGCTGGGTACCACAAAAAACCTGTCAAGTAAGCTCTAGATCCTGAAGTTTAGAAGCGCACACTCTTAAAAGAAATGACAATTTTTTTTCAATCCATAGAACTGTTTATTAAAAATATTGCTTTGAGATACAATAGTTCCTTAACTCATCCCCTCACTGAAGGCACTGAATCAGAAGTTAGATGGTCACTTTAGGGAGAATTGTAATAGGAAATTTTGTTTCTCCTCCTTCACTCCGTTGCTCGTGCATTCTTGTCCTTCTATACTTTTCTAGCCACAGCAGTTTTATTGGATTGTAAAAAACTCACCTCAGTAGAGTTCTTACTTTGGTAAATGACTCTGTCGCTCTGTCCTTTGATTGGTGAGTTTCTCCAGGAATGTCCTTTTATTTTTTTTTTATTTGCAAATAATTCTTCAACAATAACCCTTACATAGCTTTCTGTTACAAATTTTTCCCCCCAACTCCCCACCCCTCCCCTAGATGGCAGGATATCCACTACATGTTAATTATGTTAAAATATTGGCAAATCGAATATATGTATACATATTTCCAAACATCACTGTTGTGCAAGAAAAATCTTATCTACACAAACGATATATCAGATAAAGGAAACGCAATGTAAGCAAACATCAATCAAGGAGTATGAGAATGTTATGTTGTGGTCCACATTTCACATCCCTCTCTCTGGGTGTAGATGGCTTTCTTCAGTGAACAATTGGAGGTGGTTTGAAACATTTCATTGTTGAAGAGAGCCATGTCCATCAGAATTGATCGTCATATAGTACTGTTGTTGCCGTGTATAATGATCTCCTGGTTCTGCTCATTTCACTCAGCATCAGTTCATGTAAGTCTCTCCAGGCCTCTCTGAAATCATCTTGCTGGTCAAGGAAATGACAATTTTTGAATGAAAAGTATCAAACCGAAAACAAGTTAATTAATTCCCTTTTGCATCATTTTACAGAAAAAGATAATAGAGAAACAGAGAGGCTACCTTACTTGCTGAAGATTACATTACCACATTCTAGTCCCATCAGTATCTGCCAACAGTTAGAACACAAATCTTAATCCAATGTATTTAAAACTGGAAGGAGCCTTAGAGATTATCTAAACCAGCCAACTCTCTCTTTTTCAGAGAAGAAAAAGGAGAAAGGTGAAGTGAAAGCCCTCACGCCATACAGGTAGCATATAATAGAGCCTAAATTCAAACTCACTTGGAAGTGAAACTAGTTCAAATCCAGAGTTTATTTAATTAACCCCCACTGCCTCTGCCTGTCCCTGGGATCATTCTTCTAATGACCATTGACAGCTTTCCTGACCAGCAGCATGGTGAGCAAAGCTGCTCTGAAACTAAGTCCAACACTGATGACATTTTCTTCAACTAGGATGCTATGTGACTTTAATAGACTTTTTTTTGGCGAGGGGGATGATGCAGGAGGACATATAAATATAGAAAGATGGGAAAGAATTGGGAAAGGAAACCATGAATGTTACAAAATAGAAATAAGAAGTCACCTGTGCTTGCATGGAAACCAAGACCAAGTCTAATACATAGAATGAATCTACTGCAAGACAGAAGATGCAAGACTTTACCATGGGGAGATAGTAGTTATTTGGTGCCATAGTGCACAGAATGCTGGGCCTGAAGTCAGGATGACTCACCTTCCTGAGTTCAAATTAAATGAAAAAGGAGTTTATATTTGACCCTGGAGAAAACTGAGAAGCACAAGAGTTATTTTGAGTAGAGGAATAGCATAACCAGACCTGGGCCTTAGGAAACTCCTTTTGTCATCATTGTGGAGTATGGCCTCCATTGGGAAAAACCTTGAAGAACTTTGGCTGAGGGTGGGGAGGGAGGAGATGCTTTATCTAATATCCTGGCATATTACTATTAGCTATACAGAGATCACTGATCTTCCAAGAATCTGAATATATGACTCAAACTAATCTGAATGAAACTGAATCTTTCTTTGATGACTGGAATAGAATCACAGAATGCTACCTCCTCTTCAGTATTATGAATATAAATTATCATTGAACCATCAAAACAATGGAGGTTATTTAACTAAGAGTTCCTATTAACAGAATGTCAGTAAATTACTTACTCCTTATAATATTTTCTAACATTAAAAGGATGGTAAGTGAACATCTAGAAAAGGAAGGATGATCACAAGGAGCATTATTACTTCAAGCAAAGCTAGCAGTTAATTTCCTTTTTTTTTAGCATTTCCACACTAGAAAAAGGGAATGCAGAAGCTGAATTAAAATCTAGATTTTAGCAAAACATATAATAAAGCCTCCTGGGTTATTCTTATGGAAAAGATGATAGGATCATGAGTTTGGAGCTCTATGGGACCTTGGAGGCTATCTGATCAAATGCTCACTATTTTACAAATGAGGAAATGAACTCAAGCGGCTTATTGAAGCTCTCATAACTAATAAATATCTGAAGCAAGATTTGAATATAGGTTTTCCTGAGTCCAAATCTCTATACAAATAGTCTCTATACACTATGCCATATTGACTCTAATAGTCTAGATTAGTCATCTTCAAAATGGAGTTGGGACTCTAGAGGCACTTCTGGGGTTGGGGCACTCTTGATCCCCAGAAAGATCAACCAATCAGAAGATGAGAAAGTTACATCTCACCCTTCATAGGGTTAGTGTTCAACACAGTCACACACACCCTTATCCACATCCTACTGCTATCTATGTATGCTCCCAATTTCCCCCTTTCTAAAAATGGCGTTGGCCAATCATGGCAATTAAAACCTGAACTAATCAACAATTTGTGGAGAAACCACCAGGAAAATTCTAACTCCATCCCTTATTCCCCAAAACACCTTGTGGCAGCTACCAGCCCCTCTTGAGGGCTGCATGAGCTAGCTCTGGACTAGTAACTGTTGCGTAAAAGCCAAACCTCCTCTTTTTCTTTTGGATTCAGGCAGACTGAGTTTCACATGATGAGTCGTCATGGATGGAGTATCATCTAAATCACAGATTGCATTACTGCTTTCCCTCCTCCCACTAAGCTCTCATTTACAACCAGGACTCCATTATCTTTCCAATAACCCTGGTTCTCACAATCTTGTCTCCCTCTGATTCACCATACATGTCCAGTAAATTACCAAACCATCTCATCAGTTCTACCTCTCAATCTCTTACCTCTGTCCCATTCTCTCCACCAACTCAGACACCATTCAAGTTTCATCTCTCATCATCACTCATCTGGACTACTGAAACAACCTCCTCAATGGTCTTCCTGCCTCAAGTTTTTTCATCCTTCACTCTATCCTCAAGGCTGCCTGTGCCAGTCTCCTACCGAATAAACTCCAAAGACTTCCTATTATTTTTCTAAGGTCAAATATGACATCCTTACCTCATTCTGTTTTAGTTTATGTTTTTGTACACACTTTATGATGCAAATAATTATTAGGATAGTAGTACATATATATATATATAATTTATAAATAATTATACACACTGAAGATAAATGCTAAAAAAATTGATACTGATAGTCGTATGTAGTCAAAAAAGTTTAGTGACCAATGGTCTAAAATTCAAAGTTTCTTAAACTAGGGTCATGTGGGGTTGTGTAACTGAATGTGGGGGTCACAAAATTATGATTTGTTATCAGTAAATGTTTGATTTGTACGCCATACCATATCCAGGGTCATATAAAAATTCTCAGGTGAAAAGGGGTCATCAGGGGTAAAAATTTAAATCCTTGTCTAGATGATACTATAATTAGGATTTGGAACTATTAAATGGCTAGACCCAAAGATTAGTCATTAATGTTTCCCTTTCAGATTCAGTGAAGGACTCCAATGGAGTCTCCCAAGGATACTCCACACTGGAAACACTGGTCCTTAACCCAGTGCTGTTAAACATTTTTACCTGTAATTTTTATAAAGTCATAAATGGAATGTTTATCAAATTTGCTGATGATACAAAGCAAGAAGGAACACTTTCTATGTTACATAACAGATTTTGACAAGTTAGAAAGATGGATGGAATCTAGTAAGATGGAAATTTAATAGGGATAAAAAGAAATTATCTTTTAAAGAACAAGGAAGGGAAAACATAGGCAGCAATAAGTTTGAAAAATATGACTATTTTGGCAGACTACAAGTTCAATATGAGTCAATGTATTGTGTGATACGGCAGCCAAAAATCCCTAATTATCTTCGGATGTATTAGGAGAGACAGTGTCCAGGACTAGGGAGGTGGTACCCTTTTCCCACAGGATATGGAGCCTTGTTCAATTATGGGCACTACATTTTAGAAGAATACTGATAAGCTGCATGATGATGAGTCTTGAAATAATGTCATATGATAATAGGTAAGTTAGTGAAGATTTAAGGAAGACATGATAGCTATTTTCAAATATCACAGGAGGAGGAGGGATTAGATTTATTTTGTTTGGCCACATAAAGAAAAACCAAAAGCAATTGGTGAGTGTTGCAGAGAAATAATTTCAAGCTTGATATAGGAGGGGGAAAACTTCCTTACAATTAAAAATATATTAAGCAGGAGTAAATTGTCCAGGAAAGTAGTAGGTCCAATTTCAATGGAGATCTTTAAGCAGATGTTATCTGACCATGTATCAGGTATGCTATAAAAACAATCCTTTGTTTATATCCTTTGTTCTCCAAGAGGACTAATGATATCATAGGATGATGTCTGGACTTATTGATGAATTTGATTTAAGTGAGACAGAGTTGCACAAAGCCATCATCCTCATTCTTTCTTACAGAATAATTGAAATCCAGTGAGTGGCAAGACAAAAATCAAGACTACTGATGGCCAAAGATGCAGTAGGTGACCATAGCCTTTCTAAAGTAAGGTCTTTTCCAGGCCTTAGTTTGACTCAAGCAACACCCATTCAATGCCTATCCTGGTCTAAATAGCCTCTGAAATACCTTCCAAATCTGAGTTTCTGTAATACATGCTTACAGCCTTCCTCAGCTAAGATTTAGAGCTGGAAAAGACCTTGAAGACCATCACTCCAACCTCCTCTCTTTACAAATGAGAAACCTCAAGCTTAGGGTCCTTCTCCAAGGTCACATAGGTAGTTTGCATCAAAGGGAGGGTTTGAACTCTGGGAGGGAGGAGGGTTGTTGGGTTTGGTTATTGTTGTTTTGGTGAGGCAATTGGGGTTAAGTGACTTGCCCAGGATCACACAGCTACTAAGTGTTTGGGGCAACATTTGAACTCAGATCCTCCAGACTCCAGGCTGGTGCTTTATCCACTATGCCATCTAGCTGCCCCTGAACTGTTTTTTTAAATCTTAGAATCATGGTTCTTTAAAATATCTCATTTTACAAAGGGCTTTCACATTCCATTTGATCCCAGAATCAGCCCCATGAGAGAAATGATGGATAAGGAATCTCAGACATGGAAGAGTGAATCAACTTACTGGTCATACTGCTAAGTAGTAGCAAAAAAGAGACTAGAACCTGGCACTGTGGTAGTAACTGGGTCTGCAATGATAAATTTGACAAAGACCCTCCTCTCAAGGGTCTTACAATTTGATAATAGGCGAGAGAAGAGATGAAGGGAAATATTTATATACCATCTACTAAACATACAAATAATCACTATACAAAGGAAAATATGATAAATGGAATAAATTTGGTACATGGGATGGTCACTCATACTCTGGAGTGTCTGGATAGGTCCTTTACATAAGTCCTCATAATGTCATCCTTCAGATGGGACTTGTAGATATACCTACTTACTTTCTGTGTTTGCTCACTTACTCAAATATGCTCTCACTCTAGGTTCCCAGTAATTGACCCCAACCTACACAGTGATATTCAAATTGTCTCAAAGATGGGGTAACCTATTGAGAGAGACAGCAACCTCTCTCCTCACCACTCTGAGCCCCCAGTAATGTTTCTATTTATACAAATCACTCACAATGACACTTTTAGATCTTAAATATAACCATTTACACTTTTATTAAATCAAGTACATAAATAACAAATATCTCACAATGTAGACAAAAATATAGATCACACTTTTCTACCAACCCATTCAATATCTGTGAAGTAAAGTCAGAACAAATTTAAAAACACCTTGTTTTGATGCCATTAGTCTACTCAAGATGTTCTGAACTACATGAAACTACTTGTCCACCAACTGTCTTTCAATCTTCACAGTTCTCCATCTGGAGAGATCTTTTTTTTCTCCAATACACAGCATTTGTAAATTCTTCAGAACATTTAGATAAAGTCGCCCCTTAATGTGAGTAGCAGTTCTCTTTAACTCATAGAACCACAAAGTTCATCATCACTAGACTATATAGAAAAGACCAGCTATCTGCTTCCCCTTTCCTGCTTTTCCCCCTCAAACCAGAAGGGAGTAGAAAAGAACAATGAGGATTTCTGGAGGCTTTAGGCAATAGCAGCCTTTATATATAAGAGGAACCTACAGCCAAAGCCTTATCAGCTGACTACTCTTGCTTTTGGTCTCTTCAAACAGCTCCCACATACTACTTTGGGATTCCTGCTTTCCTATTCCTCATCAATCTTCAGCCTCAGCCTCCTCCCCCATCTCTTATACCTTTCATGCCTTAAATTATCCCCTCCTGGCTCAATGATTCACTTTTCATTTAAAAGGTAACAATTCACCAAATTTCCTGTAAGAAATAACAGTTCTTTTTCAGAATCGTTCTTTGGTCTCCAAATGATTATATGACTTCTTGTTTTCTTTTTTTTCCCTTTGGTTTTATCCGCTATCGTCATAAAACAATTATAAGCAAATGAATGTAAAAACCATAATGTCCTGCAGCTTTTACATTTTCAAAATGGTCCACCATATAATTTTATGTGTTTGAACTGTTTCTTTATGCCCTCAATTTTCTAGTTTTAATAAATAAAAGTTCTTTCTCTGCCCTCTTTAAACTACCAAACTGTTAACATAAAAATGAGGCATCATCTGATATCATTTACATGGCAATTTAAGTCTTTATATTCATACCACAGTTCCTTTTTTAATCAAAATTGCTCAAATCCTATCTGAAAGCTGATATTTCATACAATTATTCTAGTTTTTTAAAACCAAAGTTTAAGATTCTTTTTTCCAGCTCCTTTTAAATATCAAACCACTCATCTGTAACAGTGATAAAAATCTTACATCCTTTACCAATTAATTTATTTCTTTTTTTTACACAAAAATCTCTTTTGCTATGCTTTCTAGTCCTAAACTTCTCTGTATGAAAAGAGTTTTAAAAGGATAGTAGCTCACAATGGGAAGGAAGGTCCTGGCAAAATGTTTGAAAAATGAAGACTGAGAGACCACTTTCAATTGGGCAAGATGGGTTGGGATGGCCTGCCATTAAGGCTTCATTGAAGGAAGAGTATCCAATTTAGACCCCCAGTACTCCATGCTGGAATCACTCCGTGATTCTCAGACTCAATAAGTCAAAGAGAAAGTCTGTATCAACCCCAAAAGGAAAGCTTTCAAGGAATTTGCAAGTAGGGGTTTGAGGAATGGGAAGCCAGAGGTAACTTTCCTCCCTATATTGACTCATTCACTCAGTAGCATTGCACACAAGTTCTAGTGTGGTCAGATGTATTCACATTAAAGCATCAATTCATTTTTTCAGCCAGAGAAGTGTTTGCTCCATTCTGTTCTTTTGGAAAGTATGTCATGGAAGACAAGAGAGGAGGAAGGAGGGGGGAGGAAGGGAAGGAAGGAGAGAGAGAGAAGAAGAGAAAGAGAGAGAGAGACAGAGACAGAGAGACAAAGAGACAGAGA
>JAJPUD010002056.1:0-35041 GCA_023553655.1 Myrmecobius fasciatus | reverse complement strand
ATCACCTCAACTAACATATCCTTTGAGAGCCTGGTGCAGACAGCTCAAGACTGAATTTAAGGGCCCTCCCTAGAAAGAGCAGTGTCCCCAGACCACCAACCCTGCTTTCAGATCACCCCCACCACCACTATGTAGGGGAGCAACACAACTTCCTCTGCAGGGGCAGCAACCTTCCTGCTTCTCCTCTCTGTCAAACTCTTTGCTTGCTAACTGGTTCAATATTAAACACAGATATGGCTTTATCAATGGAAATTACATTTAAGATGCATTAGCATCTGCTTTTCTGCTTCACCCTAAGGACCACTGGCAGCTGAACTTCTTGTATGTGTTGCTTCCTCAAATTAGAATGTGAGCTTTCTGAGAGTAGGGATTGTCTTGCTTCTCTCTGTTTTCCCAGCACTTAGCACAGTATTTTGCATGCAATAATTGCTTCAAGAATGCCTTTCCACTCATTTATACTAATTAACACTAACAACAAATCATAGCCTGCTTTGTAAATATCAGCTATTATGATTACTGTCTTCTGGTGTCTCCTAAAGTGCAGATCAATCAATTAAGAACTATTCAGTGAATAATTGTGGTATGGTCAGTCCTGTGCTACATTCTGTGAGGATTAGGAAGAAGTATAAATCGCCTCTGGAAATAGGCTGCTAGACTTTAGAGCTGGCAGAGACGTTAGAGCTCAAGCAGTCCACTCTTCCCACATTTTATAGCCTAGAAGTACAGAAGTTTAGAGAGGGGACTAGTGGACCAAAGGAGGCTTATCCAAGATCAGGGGCTAATAATAAAAGCAATGGCTTAAGCTTTCAATGTAGCCCCTGTGCACATAGCATTTCGGGGTGAAAACAATTAGAAAACAATTTCGTTTTGTTCTACAGTTGCTTTTAGGATAGGTGCCACAATATTTCAGAGAAGCAGAGGACTCTCCCTTAGTCAGAGGAGTCAGGACAGGCTTCAAAGAGATTTAGACAAGAAAGGAAGGCATTCCAGCCTAGGGTGGGGAGGACCAGGGAACAAAATATCAGAATAAGCAGACTCAGGATTTGGACACAGATTCGCAGTCCAGGAGCCAAAGACAAGTACAGGAGACCTCCTCGTGTTCTGAGGCCTTCCTGGCCCCCCACTCCCACCCCTCCAGACTAACCCTAGCCTCCCTTCTCTGGGGACCTGGCACTGCTGTGGGATGGTCCACATTATTAAAGAAAATACCCCGAAGGAAACCAAACCAAACATCTGTACTCAGGCTAATTCAGGGAACCTTTGGCTCCGTCTCCAAACCAATTGAAAAGAGCTCAAAACAGATTAAAATATGAGATGAATTTTCAAGCCAAGGAATGAGAGAAAATGAACACTCTGAGAGGGGCTCCAGAATGATTATTCTATTATTTAGTTCAAGTTAAAGTATAAGGGAAATGTCAGCTACTTCTCTGAGACAGTGGGAGGCTATGGATAGTTAGGCTCTTGTGGGGATTTAAGGAGAGAAAAGCAGCTAGTACTTGATTGAACACACACACACATATTCTCCATTACTTAAAAGAAGAGAAAGTACATTACATACATGCTCCTTTTCCAATCACTCATATGTCCCCCAAGTGCACATGAACATTTTTTTTTTTTTTTTTTTTTTTTTGCTTTTTGCTGAGGCAATTGGGGTTAAGTGACTTGCCCAGGATCACACAGCTAGGAAGTGTCTGAGACCAGATTTGAACTCAGGTCAAACTGACTTCAGAGCTAGTGCTCTAACCACTGCGCCACCTAGCTGCCCCCCACATGAACAATTTTGAAAGGACCCTACCTAACTATGCCTTTGGTGAGGGTAGGAGGTGAAAAGAAATGAAAGCAATATTCTATGTATAATATTTATTACCAACCACCCTCTTTCTTTCTAACATCCAAGTAAGTGAAGGTAAATTTAAGATTCACTAAAAGCCAGATTTTGAAAGGGGAAAATCTTGTCTCCCCTTTCCTAACTACTTCAACCCACAATGATCTCTCCTTTCTCTGATCTAAACTCTAAGGAGTCTCGAAATCCCCTAGCTAATTATTTGTATCAATATGTCAAGAATCTGTAAGAAAAACCTTTAATATCAAAAGACTGAAATTCACATACAACTTTGAGAGTAGGAGAAGCCTAGAGAGTTTGAGTGAACTAATTATGATCACAAAGCTAGTTATGATCTGAAACAGAATTTAAACTCAACAGTCTTTGTAGTTTATCTACAGGTTTGTTGTTCAGTCGTATTCAGTTATGTCTGACTCTTTGTGCCCCCTTTAGGGTTTTCTTGACAAAGACATTTCTTCATTTCCTTCTCCAGCTCATTTTACAGATAAGGAAACTGAGGCAGGTGGAGTTAAGTGACTTAGGATCACACAGCTAGTAATTGTCTGGGGCTGGCTTTGAACTCAAGAAGATGGGGTTTCCAGACTTCAGGCTGAGCACTCTATATACGCTTATATATAAGATTGTTCCCTCCTTGTTTTGAGCAAACTTTGCCTCATTCAATGACGATAAATTCCCTGCAGGCAGAAGCAGAGTCTGCTCTCCCTTCCATGCCCAGTAAAGTGTGGAGCACACAGAAAGTGACCAGTGCAGATCTGTTGATCCAAGGGCATCCCCTTCTCCTGTCCTAGCTTCCAGACCTGTTCTATCCATCTTCTCACTATCTTATCCCCATGTTTTCCATTTCTCCATCCTGCTCCTGGGTCATTCAATGCTTCTCACTACCATGGCATCCAATCTCAAAATGCACCCACCTGTGTCTTATCTCCACCCAGTGGCAATGTACTAATCCGATTCACTTGCTTGCTCTGATGCTCTCTCAGAGGGAGCCCCTTATATTTGTCACCATCGATGGGTGACACTGGAAGTGTGGACATGGTGGAACAAACAGTAGTTCGGAAACAAAAGTCCTGGGTTCTGTTCCCTTCTCTGTTCCTTATTACCCATGAGGTCTTGATCATTTTGTCTCTTTAGCTACACAAGGGAAAGGCTGGGCTGATGGCTTCTGTGGTCCTTTCCATTGATATGGAATAAAACAACTTTCATGATCTCCGTTTCTCTCTCTATAAAATGGGGGTGGCAAAGTTGGACTAAATCAGAGACATAAGTAGCTTGGGGCAAATTGAGTCAAACTCATGGCAAATTGGGGGAGTTATACCTCTCTCCAGCCCTCTGCCAGTGGACATAACATAGATGAGTTGATCAAGAGGCAGGGAAGGGTGACATTCAGCCCATTTCAGATGTTCCTGAATCTCTCTTCAGAGTTTTCCATTGGCCTGTACTACTGTTGCATGGTGTCCCTTGGCTACTACCAATGCCCCCAGGACACCCCCAGAATACCCTTTTCCCAGGGCTTACCTTCTCCCTCAATCAGGGAATAATAATAAAGCTCTCTAAGGAAGGGCTTCTTAAACTTTGCCCATTCATGATCCCTTTTCACCTGAGAAATTCACCTTTTGTAGGTATATATAGGTATATGTGTAAGTATACAAATATATAAATAAATATAAAATAGGTATAAATAGGAATACAAATCAAACATTTATTGATAAATAAATCAATTTTTCAACTCCCACATTCAATTACAAGACCCCCTATGCAGTCATGACCCACAGTTTAACAAGTTTCATTCAAAGGGATGTACCATCCTACGACCACTTCTCCCCTCCCCACTAGTAGTACACAGAGGTGTAGAGGGAAATAAAACATGGAAGACAGGTTGGAGTGATTGCAGGAGGCTCCAAGACCCCAGGGAAAGGAGAGTAGGGGATTGGAGAGAGAACAGGCTGGAGCTAAGAATGCTCATGAGGAGGTTGTGTCCCAAAAGTCTTACTGCAGTTGAAAGCTCTAGCAGATACTTATTGTTGTTCAGTCAAACCTGACTCTTTGTGACTCCATTTGGGGTTTTCTTCACAAAGACACTGGAGTGATTTTGCCATTTCTTTCTCCAGCTCATTTTATAGATGAGGCAGGTGAGGGGGCAACAGGGTTAAAGTGATGTGCCCAGGGTCGCATAGCTAGTAAGTATCTGAGGTCAGATTTGAACTCAGGTCTCCCCCATTCCAAATCCAACATTATCTTAATTACATTGATTTAGGGTTGTTTTTGTCCTTTGTCCTGGAAGAGGACCATGACATCAGGGAGTTGACATGCAAGTGAATTGGATTTTAGTGAGGGAGGGCTGTGCAAGGTCACTTTTTTCTATGGAACCATTTGGGTCCAGTGGTGAGATATAGATTAGGACAACTGGAGATGACCCTGGATGCAGTAGGAGACCGTGGCCTTTTTAAGGTCTCAGTTTGACTGAAGTGGTACAGATTCAGCAGACCAGGTAGCAATGGAGGCAAAGAATATCCTTTCACCTAGTCCAAAAAAAATCTAAATAAATAAATGAATGAATCTGGGAGGGGAAGACTCTTAGAGTTTCTGAACTAGCAGAAATGATTGTTATTTACGTTCAATCTGAATCAATCAGGACCCAAACAATGACCAAATGGGGTTTGGCCATTCAATGAGAATCAGAATGGTTTTGGTTTAAGTTTTTGGCCCTTAAGAAAGAAATCTAGCCAATAAACTCCAAGATATCTTGGGAGGATTCAGGGATGCAAAAGAGGGGGAAAATGCACAATTGGGTAGGTTAATGTTTATTACCTGGCTCAGGCTTACAAAGTAGGCACTTAATACCATGACAGATAGTTGAGGAGGTCAAGGAACCTGCTCAAAAGTTTATATGGAAGTAACTTATTCCAGGGAGTTAAAAACTCCATGTGGGGGATGATCTCTCCCTCTCTGGCTTCTCCGGAGACAGCAGACCTGAAGGCTACATTCTGCCCTTGGAATTCCCTTCCCTGCTTTTGCCAAGATTTATCTTTCCCCGTGTGCATCTCCCAACTAGGGGGTTCAGTGCCAGGAAGACGTGGACAATGCTTTCCACAGCAACACTTCTATAAAACAAAGATGACTGGTTCCAGAAACTCACTTCACTGTCAGAACCTTTGTAGCCCGAGGTAGAAATAACACTGGAGCCTGAAGCTAGAGATGGGGAGGCATTGTGGAGAGTGGAAAGAGGCCTTCTCTTGCAATCAAGGGAGCCAGATTAGTCTGCCAGGGTGGAGGGATGCTGGCGAGTCACTCAATGCTTCTGAGTTTCCTGAACTCCAGAAGTTAGAATAAACAGGCTGTGTCAACCTCAAGTTTATTGAGTCTGAGAAAGGTAGATCTGCACTTAAGAAAATCACTTTGTCAGCTGTATGGAAGATAGACTGGAGTGCAGAGAGACCTGAATTAGCAGATGCCATATTTGTATACCTCTGTCTCCTGTCCCTATCTAACGGTATGCTCTGTGAGTGCATCTGAACTCTGGATCTTCCCCAGCCCCAAGCACAGTACTTCTGTATCTTCTCAGGAAGTCATCAGAAATTACTTCCTTGCAAAGACAGCATAAAGTGAACAGGTGATGGAGAGAAGGTGGAATGCTGGCTTTGGTCCAGGAAGGAAAGGGTCTCTTGTTACTTATGGCTGACATGGAATCTTAGAGCTTTAGAGCTTGAAAAGACCTCGGAAATCATCTAATCCAGTGGTTCTCAACCTTTTTTCAGAGCCAGAACTGTTCACTTTAAACAAAACTTTGGCTGACCTCTTGCAGCAACATTTTTAAAAAATGATTTTTTAATGTCTGCTACTCACCATAGCAAATAACATAAGATTTTTCAAATTTTTTCAAATGAATTTTATTCTTAATCTAACAATATAATAAGCAATTTACTTAGAGGGAAGAATATGAATGCTTACTAGGAAAAAGAATTTTAATTTAGATATGAGAACTGCACATCACATTCATTCCTTTCCTTCTCTTTAAAAATAAATAATAATTTCTTATAGTACAATAATATTCCATCATAATCATTTACAACTTGTTCAGCCATTCACAATTCATGGGCACCCCTCAATTTCCCAATCTTTGCCACAAAAAAGCTGTTAAAACACTTTTCCTTTTTGTTTTTATATCTCTTTGAGATATAGACTTAGTAATTCTATTACTGGGTTTTCTTTTTTGAAGGGTTTTGTAAAGGGCAATTAGGGTTAAGTGACTTGCTCAGGGTCACACAGCTAGTAAGGGTCTGAGGCAAGATTGAATCACTTGATTCCAATGGCAATGCTGTATCTATTGCTTCACTGAGCTGCCCCTATTGCTGGGTTTTCAGTAGATATACATGGTTTTATGGCCCTTTGGGCAGAGTTCCCTATTTCTCTCCAGAATGATTGGATTAGGTCACAAATCCACCCACACTGTATTAGTGTCCCAATTTTTCCATATTTTCCAATATTTTTTTCTGTAATGCTGACCAATCTGTTAAGTATGAGGTGCTACCCCAGAGTTATTTTAATTTGTATTTGTCTAATCAATAGTGATTTAGAGCATTTTTTTTCATATGACTATAGAGAGCTTTTATTTCTTTATCTGAAAACTGCCTATTCATATTCTTTGATCATATCTCAGCTGGGGTCATTCCCTTCTTTCTCCTGACACTAACACACCAGACCAGGTCCTCATCACATTCTCTGGGATGTTGTAATGTTTCCCTGCAAATTGGTCTCCCTGCCCCTTTCTTGTTCCTCCTCCACATAGCTCCATTCCTAAAGCATAGATCTGATGACATCATTCCCCTACTTGAGAAGTTTCAGTGGCTCCCCATTGCCTTTAAGCTAAAATACAAAGTATAAATACAAATCTCCTGTTTGGCATTTAAAGCTTTCCCTACACTTGCTCCTAGGCAGTTTACTCCCAGCTTCATTATTCTACTGAACATGCCCAATCAGATTTGCTGATTTGATGTTCTTCATCCATAACTCTCCATCTTCTTCCTCAATATCTGTGCAAAGGCTCTTCCCCATACCTGGAATGCTCTCACTTCTGACCACAGAATCTCTATCTCCCTTCAAGGATCCTCCAAAAGTCTTATTTCTCCAATTGTAAATACTCTTCTCCCAAACCCCCCAAAGCACTATGCATTTCATATATGCTTACTCATACAAGTATGCATTTACTGTGCACTTACTGTATGCACATGGTAGAATATAAACTCATTGAGGGTAGGAATTGTCTCACTTTTGTATTTGTATCACCAGGGCCTTGAACAGTGGCTGGCACTGAATAGGGGCTTAATAATAAATACATGTTGGAGGCAGCTAGGTGGTACAGTGGATAGAGCATCAGCCCTGAAGTCAGGAGGACCTGAGTTCAAATCTGATCTCAGACACTTAACATTTCCTAGGTGTGTGACCTGGGCAAGTCACTTAATCCCAATTGCCTCTGCAAAAAAATAAAATTAAAATAAATAAATACATGTTGGTTGATTGCCATCTCACTATACCTGTTACAAAAAAAATATTAATCCTAAAGTTGGTTTGCTTATCATCAAGAATGCTCCTGCTAACCATCCATGATTCCAGAGGTTACCCATCTCTTGACAGAGAAGTGATAGATTCAAACAAAGTACAGATTGAGGTATTTTTGTCATAATCAAGGCAACATGTACTTGACTATACATGTTGCTAACAAAGTTTTATTGTTTTGTTTTTTGCTATCTCAGTATTGGGGAGGGGGGAGAGTAGAGATAGTAGGTAGAGAACAGAGGGCAGATTTTTCTTTGAAAAATATAATTTTTTATGTTTAGAAGAATTGCACATTTAACCTATATTGGATTACTTGCTATCTGGGGGAGGAGAGGAAGGAAGAAAAATTCAGGACACAAGGTTTTGTAAGGGTGAATGCTGAAAATAATTTTTGTATGTATTTAGAAAAATAAAAAGATATTATAAAAAGAAAAAATATAATTTTAATATTTTAAATAGTTCAGTTGTGAATGGATATGTGATTCAGAGAGGGATCTACCTCAGTGGTCTCCTTTAACTCTAAGTAACTATAATTGTTCATCTCATAAGAAGCTACAGAGAAATTTTCATTTTCTCTTTTATTCATCCTTTTTATTTGTCTTTATAGGACTGTGCATACAGATAACAAAATCTCCCTATTAGTTGTACTTAATAAATGCTTTCATGATTTTGCCAGAATCATATTTAATATTTGGTAACATGAAACCTACCATGCATCAAAATCAAAAGGAAAAGCCCAAACTGTAGATAAATTATCATGTCTGTGTTTCTTTAAAATCTGGAATTCCAACCTTAATTTATATGCATGGATATTTGTTTCAATCCAATCTTTTTTATTGTATTTTTTTTAATCTTTCCAGACTTTCCAGTTTTACTCAGTTATCTACAATAGTCTGCTAATTATCTACTAGTCCTGATTATTCTACTAACTAGTTGTACAATTTTAAACAAATTAACTTCCATCTCTGAAAAATCTTCAGGTTAAGATGACATAGCACCTACTCTGTGCCAGGGACTATATACTAGGTGCTTTTACAAATATTATCTCATTTGATCCTCACAATAATCCTATGGGATAGCTGCTGGTATTATCCCTATTTTACATTTGAGGAAACTGAGGCAAACAGGGTAAATGACTTGCGCAAGGTCACACAACTGCTGAGTATCTGAGTTTGGATTCAAACTCAAGCCTTCTTGATTACAGGCTCAGAGATACATCCACTGTGCCCCTTCGATGCCTGATATGGACCTGAGAAGCCTTCTAGTCTACCCTTTCATATTACAGATGAGTAAACTGAGGCCTAAGGAGGTTAAATAATTTGCCTAAAGGTGAGACAGGTAGCTATGGCTCTGTCTCCAGAGCCAGTCTTTCCAATGGAAAGAAGCAATAAGGTTTCTTTCCAGTTCTGACATTCTATAAACTTAAAAAAAAAAGGTGGGGGGGGGCAAGTCGGATTTGCTTTGGGTACTCGATTCACTTCTCCTTCAGGGGCTTTTGTCCATTCCTGGAACTCCACTCCTCTCCTCTCCCCAGGCAGCTCACTTCTGTCCCACTGCCCTAGTAACTGGTGATTTAGTAAAGGAATCCCTGAGAAGATTTGAGCTGATAAGAGCTTAAGATTTCTTCCCCTCCCAAGGGTCCTGTGTTTGAAAGTTGTCAAACATGGGAAAACCCTGAAGATCTGAAACAGTAACTGTCTAACTGTGGACTTTCAGGAGCCTGGATAGAGCGATGGGGACGACATTTAATTGTAGGGAAGGAGAGAACGGGGTGCTGCTTTCGTGGCACATCTGAAATCCTACCACGTAAGCAGCTGAATTCCCTCCGGACAGCCTTGGGTGGATGGCAGTGTGCTGGAAGGAGAGAGGGTTAATATTTGTGGCATTTCCTGCTCCAAACTCCCTTCATCTCCTAGTTCTTTGGTTTCTTTTATCTGGTATTTCTGGGCAGTACAATGGGCAAGGGAGACTGGAAAGTTACTGAACAGCTATGCCAACCCTTGCCAAAAATGCAGCAGCGGAAACTGGCAGGAGACTATAACCTCTCTTTAATTTCCTTTTCTATTTTGTGTGTGTGTGTGTGTATGTTTTTCCCCTCCTCCCCCATCCTCCCACCATTTTCTCCTCTTCATTTTTCTTCCTGGCCTGTGGACTGTAATTCTGAAGAAGGCTGGCCTTCCCTCCAGGATGGAGAGATGCACGAGGGGCTTTCCTTTGACAGATGTCCTGGCTCTCTGCTGGAATGTCTATGACTGCCTCTTAACTCCAAGGAGTCCTGGAAATGTAAGATCTACCAGGAAATTTGCTCCCTAAGTGTGGCTGAAAAATATTCAAGTGCCTAGCACATAGTAGGTACTTAATAAATTTGTATTGAATTGACCAAAAAATTGGTCAGTGTCCTTTAACTATTACCCTCCTTCTACAGATCCACCTATATGAACTGGGCTCACAGATACCTTTTTCAGTCATAAAATTTAGGGACTGCACTAAAGGATCTTTCAGGTCCACTACGGCTCTAAATTCTATAATTTCCGGAGGGACCAAGGCTGGTCCCTAGAAAAATTGCCAAATCAACAGAGTCTGTCTTCAGTTGCCTCCTATGAACTCTTTCAGCTTCTTATCCTGCACTGGCTAATTCTGTCCTCCATCCCTCATGGCTTATAACATTCTGGCTCAAAAGTCTAGGATCCCATGCTGTACCCCAGAAGTTCAGGACTGGTCAGGGTTCTGACACCAAGAATATTTCAATACCTTCCCTTCCTCCCCCATTGTAGACAGCATTAACTCACCATGTTACATGATACTCTCATTGGAAGATGACTTTTATGAAAAATGGACTGAGAATCAGGAAACTTAAATTTTCATCCTTGTTCTGACAATAACTAAGTGTGCAATCTTGGTCTGATCCACTTTATTTCTCAGAATTTTGGGTGGTGCAGTGGGAAAAGACCCAAATTCAAATCTGACCTCAGAAGACACTAGCTATGTGACCTGGGCATGTCACTTAACTCTGTCTCAGTCTTCTCATCTGTAAAATAACTTTAAGAAGAAAATGGGGAACCTCTTTGGTGTCTTTGCCAAGCAAACTCCAAATGGGGTCAGGAAAAGTCAGATACCACTGAACAGCAACACAAAATTAAAGTTTTTTTTAATGAACTACCTCCGAGATACTAAGGGCTGGGTACACTAAAAACTTTAGGGAAGATAT
Source organism: Myrmecobius fasciatus (assembly GCA_023553655.1). Lineage (NCBI taxonomy): Eukaryota > Metazoa > Chordata > Mammalia > Dasyuromorphia > Myrmecobiidae > Myrmecobius > Myrmecobius fasciatus. The sequence goes on along the minus strand of JAJPUD010002056.1, from coordinate 24,437 downwards.
GGTCTGTTTCTACGAAAATAATTAATTTAGTAAAAAGCTAAAATCTCCAAGCTCTCAACCAGTTCTAAAATTCTTTACATATATATATATATATATATATATATACACACACACATATATGTATATGTGTGTATATATACATATATATTCATACTAAGGTGTTGGTGACTTGACAACAGCTCAATATAACATCCCTCTCAGGGGCATTTGTATTCTTATATAGAACAATATTTTATATCAAAGAAATGAATTTCTAATGTTAAGAGTTTGGGAGCTCTGTCAGCATGTGTAGGCCATGCTAACCATACGTGGCATGAGAAATATATGGGGATGGAAGGAACTTCTTGTAGCTACTCAAACTACTCTCATGTGGGTGGATAGGTTATTTGTCTATAGCTACAACTGAGCTTGTAAATGGTCCCATCGCTCAGTTTGAACAGAAAATGAAAGAGTTCAAAAAACTGTGGAGAAAAATCGCTTTTGTGCTTCCTAGTGATCTGTCCAATAAAAATGCTCTGGATCTGGTTAGTCCCTCTTGTCTTTGTATTATCTGCTTGGAGGTTAGTCAAAGTGAAAGAAAGCTGCCCAGTGTTACCAGTTATAGGCTAATGACAACCACTTCCTTAGGGTATTTTATAGAATAAGTGGACCCAACCTTCCCCTCCCCCACTTTCTTTTTCTTTGAATTGTGAAGGGAAGAGAAATCATTATGTAAGCATCCTTTCTCCTTCCTTGCAATAGCCTGCCACCCTTTCCCCCTCCCTCCCTCTCCTCCCCTCCCTCACCCCTCTCTCTAATTTCCTTTTCTATTTTGTGTGTATGTTTTCCCCCTTCCTGCCCATCCTCCCACTATTTTCTCCTCTTCATTTATCTCTCTGCCTCTGTTTCTCTCAACTTTCATCCATCTGTGCCTCTCTCATCTGTCTATTTTGTCTGTCTGTCTGTCCCTCTTCTGTCCACCTGTCTCTCTCATCCGTCTGTCTCTCTGCCTGTCTCTTTTCTGTATGTTTCTCTCTCTCCCTTCTCTGTCTCTCTCTCTCCATCTCCCTGTCTGTCTCTTTCTGTGCATGTGTCTCTATGTGTGTGTGTTGTCTGTGTCTCTCTGTGTATGTCTATATGTGTTTGTCTGTCTCTCTGTGTGTCTCTCTATATATACATACATATATATGTATATTCAGCCTCAGATACTTGCTAGCCATATGACCCTGGACAAGCCAACCCTGTTGGCTTCAGTTTGTAAAATGAGCTAAAATGGTAAACCACTCCAGCATTTTGCCAAGAAAACCCCAAATGGGGTCACAAAGAGTCAGATACGACTGAAGTGACTAAATAACAACAAGCATATTGTTAATTAAGGTCTTCAGGGAAGAAAATTAGGCCCAAGAAAAACGTATGTCAAAGAGAAAGGCCATTTTTCCAGAAAAAAATTTAGGAGCCATTGGTGAGAGTTAGAGAGAAGTCAATTTAGACCAAAATCAATTTAAGGGAAATTTTCCTAATGATTAGAACTGTTCAAAAAGTGAAATGGGCTCTTTTGAAGGATAACAAGTTCCCCATCACTGGAAGTTTTCAAACAAAGGCTTAAGAAACAATTTTGTGAAGGGAGCACGTGTGAGAGGAAATTCCGGCTCGGCTACGTGCTGGGCGGCTTCCAGATTCTCTTCTGACTTGAAATTCTGACTTGATTATTCTTTGACAGGTAACCTAGCTGAGGAGGCAACATGGTAGGGAGAGGACTGATCTTTGAGGACCTCAGACGGAGTCCTAGATTGACACTCTCCCTTTGATCTCAGGAGCCTCGATTTTTTTGTCTATAAAATAGGGTTGGACAAGGGAATTAGGAACATAGCTTACAGCCTGTAATTGAAGCAATCACTAAAAGTATTCTTGCAGTTACTGCCTACCAAAATGGTGGACAACTAGATAGTTGGACCTGGAGTCAGGAAGACCCAAGTCGGGAGATGCAGGTCATTTGCTTAATCACCCTGTGCCTCAGTTTCCTTTTCTGCAAGATGAAGGGAGTGGATTAGATGGCCTCTGAGGTCTCTTCCAGCTCTGTCTGTAATTCTATGATCCAAAGAAGAGCTGAGATCAAGTCCTGCCTCTGACACATGCTGGACAGGTCATTTAACCTCTGTCTGCCTCAGTTTCCCCACCAGCAAGATAGTGATAATAATAATAAACACCTGCCTCACAGGATTGTTATAAAGATCAAATGAACTAACAAATGCAAAGCATGTTATAAACCTAAAAGGGCTATGTGAAGGCTGGCTGTTATTATTATAGTGGGTGTTCATGTACAAAGGGAGTGAGCTTATTACCCTGCTGAGCTTTGTAAGTGCCTGCCATTAGTTACAAGGCTGGTTCGCCAGAAACCCTTCTCCCCTCCTGAAGAAACAACACTCACATTCATGTTGTACAGCCAGTAGGCCAGGAACAACCCCCAAGGAGAAAAGTCAGGTCCTGTCCAGTTGTAGGAAAGGGAGAAATGAGCAAAGCCGGGTGCCTGGAGACAAGTGGCCGTGACGTAAGCACATTAACCACATCCAGCTGTGCAGGGACATACAGGAAGCCCTGGATCTTCACTGATTTGTGGTTTCAAATATTCAAAGAACCTTGTTCCAACCCACACAGTCAGTGCCTCTGGGGACACACAGAACAGCTCAGCTGCCCCTGCCTCTCAGTTCCTCCAGTTCCTGCGAGTAAAAGCCTTCCTCCTCCCTGCCCCTACCTAGACACCTACTTAAGTAAACCTTCCAAACTTGGAGTTCCCTCTTTGCAGAGGATCCATTTTAGTCAGCTGTTTCGGTCCATCTTCTTCCTGAGGCTTTAATTTGAATGGCAAAATTCACAAAAAGTTAGTGACTAAATGTCTCACCCACCGGAACTCAACCCATTCTCAAGGACCCAAAGAACTCGATTCAGACCCCCACAGAATTCCCAATTCACTCTGAAAATGGAGCACTGTCTCCTGCATCCAACCAGAAGGATTCCTAAGCCAAAAGAGTCAGAGATATTGCACAACAGAGCTGGGCCACCCTCCCTCAGAGGGCTTAGGCAAGTTATTTCCACCAACCTTCTGGAAAGCAAGAACATTAATGCTCTGTCAGTGGAACTGTGAATCAGTCCAGCCATTCTGGAAAGCAAAAATCACCAAACTGCACATACCTTTGGCCTAGCAATGCCACGACAAAGCCTATTCCCTAAAGAAATCAAAGAGGAAAAGGGTCTTGTTTTTATTACATATTGTTTACACATTGCTTTTATTATATATAATTTATATATTATATTATTGTATTATGTATATTTATAAACATTTGTATCCAACTCACCAGCACTTGTTTTGCTTTGTTCTAATTAGTCACCCCCAACCTTTGAATCTTGGATCTATTCCTCTATCTCATTCAGGTCTTATCACCATCAATTCAGAGCCTGAATTTTCCTGACATCACTTTTAAGGGGAAAAAACCCCACAATTTATTTGACACAAGCCTCATCAAACCTAGTCTGTGCCATCACAGAGTCCTTCCATTTATGGAGGCATATTGGGTTTAGAATTAAAGTCGAGCAAGGCCTTTTCTGGGATTTTGCTTTGGAGTTATGACATCTGCCACAGTCAGAAGAGAGATTCTGGTCATACCATGTGTGTACAGTGGTCCATGGTCCTTTTCCAATCAGAAGGAATTCATTTTATTCCACTCTCTCCCACCAGATATATGTTTGTTGATTAATTGACTGCATCTGTATATAATTAGTTTTATTAACCTCTGTAGGGGCAACACAAATTCAGTAAAACAATACAGTGGAAAGGACACTAAAATGCTCATAGATTTGAAGCTATATAAAACCTTAGAGGCCATCCAGTCAAATTCCCTCAAAGAAATTGGGGAGTTGGCCCAATATGTAACCAATAACAAGTGGTATAGTTAAAATGGAAATTCCCCTCCTCTAATTCCAAAGCCATTCTACTTCGCCATCCCCTAATCCCCCTACAGGTCCCCACCTCTCAGTTCTAAGTTCAGTTCTGCCACTAACAAGCTTTGTTATCATGGATGAGTCCTTTTGTGTCTCTGGATCTCAGTTCTTTCAAATCTAAAAATAGGGGAGTGGATCAAATGATTCTTAAGGTCTCTCCTATCGCTAAAAGTTCATGATTCTATTTCTTTCCCTCTAGATCCTATTCCTGCCATTTATGTAGTTGCCACTAGGTAGACACTAGCTGGTTTAAGACCTCAGTCCCAATAACAAAGCTTCCCATGGACATGATTAACAGAGGCTGAGATTATAGCATGATACCAGTAAATTATTCTTTTTCTATTAGAAAATAAATATCTTTGTTAAATTAACAGCACAGAATGATTAATTCATTGCCATATTTTCAAAAGTTTATATAATTAGAACAAGATTTAAATGTATAATTATGTAGGCACCTTCTCAATAAACTCCAACTGTTATCAATCACCACCAGGTTGGCGAGGTACAGGAGATCGCATTATACAAGAATTGGTAGAAGAAAATTAGAATATTTATCCTTGAGAGGGAAAGAATTATGTAGAGGGAACACAGTTGTGTCCAAATAATTGCAGGGTTGAAATGTGTAAAAAGATTCAGAATTATCTGTCTCACCCCAAACAGCAGCACTGTGATGGATACGTTACTGGGAAATATATTGATGTAACATAAGAACATTTCCCCCAAAATTAAACCTCTTCAAAATGAAATTGGGCTGTCTCTTGGGAGGAGGGAGTTCCCCACTGCAAGTCTTTAAGGAGATTATGTTAAGAGACAACCACTTGGTAGGCATGTTATTGAAACAATTTATGTTTTGAGTGATGACTGGTATTCCCTGAAACTCCAAGATCCTATGATTCTATTAAGTCAGTATTTGGAATCACTAGGAACCAGTATGAGTTCACTGAGAACAGGTAATGCTAGACTAACTTCATTTCCCTTTTTGACAGTTACCAGATTATGGTGTTCAATGCCTAAAATTTTAATAAAGCATTTGACAAAGTCTTTTGTGATATCTTTGTACATACAATAGAGTTGGATGAGAGTTGGACTAGAGTTATGTGGGTTCCTACTTGGTCAAACAACTGACTCTGAAAGCAATTACAAAAAGTCACATTGGAGGTATCATTTACCTTGATTTTAGCAAAACATTTCAAAAAAAAAAAAACTCATGTTATTCTTTTAGTAAGATTGAAAGATGTGGACCAAATGATGGAGGTAATTTTCTAGTGGCATATTGAAGAGCTTCAAACCCTGTTTGTTACATATTTCAGCTATGTCTTAGATGTGGCACATTTATTACCTTTGTGTATGGCATCAAATTGGGAGGGAAAGATCACATTTAGGAGAGTCTCTGGGGTCAAAAATATTTTACCATATTAGGTAAAATGTGGACTAACTAAACAAATGAAATTAAATATCAATAAATATAACTTCTTGAACAAAAAATGAAGGAGATATGATACAATAGTTCATGTAGGAAAAATACCTGGAAATTTTAGTAGATTGTAAATCCAACACATTGTAATAGAATAACAAAATATTAAGGGGTTATTTACCTATTTTAATAGAAGGATACTGTCTCAAGGAAGTAAATAGTAATTGTTTGGTGCCCTGAGGGGGTGAAACCATACCTGAAATATTGTATAGTTATATCTCTTAAGAGAAACTTAAAGAGTATCTGTGACTTCTGTCTTTAAATATATAAAGGTCTGTCATGTAGAAAAGGTATTAGACTTATGCTGTGTAGCCACAGAGTGCAGAACTAAGACCAAAGGATGGAAATTATAGGACAGCAGCAATTTTTTCCTTAAATTGGTAAGAAAGCATTTCCTACCCACTGAAGCTGTTCAATAATGGAATGAGCTACCTAGTGAGGTTCTGAGTTATTCATCACAGGAAGTATTCAAGCAGAGACTAAATGATCACTTACACATGTTGTGAAGTATATGACAGAAGACTTAGACAGGAAGAAGGCTTGGATGAGGCCTCCAAGAAACAGATGGCATGATAGAGTAGTGATGAAGGACTTCAATTATGCAGACTTCTTTTGGAGCTCTCACTACTGAAAGCAGAGCATCTAATAATTTCTCAACTTTCTTAATGATAATTTCAACCTGTCAAAGATGGGATAGCCGATAAGAGTAAAACCTATTGTGCATCTTATTCTCACTAACAAAAAGGAACTGGCTACTAAGACAGAAATGATGAGAACCTTGAGGGGAAATGACTGTTCTATCTTTGGAATTTGTGATTTTTTTTAAAAAAAGGAAAGATGGACATGCATTGAAGATTTTTGAGAGAGCAGGTTTTAAGAGAGTCAAATAAAAAGTTGGTAGAATCCCACAGACTAAAATTCTATAGGAGGAGTTAGCCTAAGAAAAAATGGGATGCTCTCAAGGATGACATTCACTGAGGACACATAAAAAACTATTTCAATGAGAAAGAAAAAGGAGAATTACCAAAATAGACCAAGGAAAAGACCAGTGTATAGGATGGAAGCAAAAGGCAGGTGAAAGAATGAGTCCAAAAGTACAGCATGGTCCTATAAGAGGAAGGTCAATCACACTAAAGCTTATAATAAGTAGAGGTTGTTGCAGAAAACTAAGAACAACAAAAAAAGAATTGGGTTTTTAAAGCTATATTGAGGGAAAGAGAAAGAGCAAGAAAGTCATAGGTCTGCTCCCCAGGGTGGATAGAGCAAGTGAGAGAACAAGACATTGCTGTTCAAAATTTATTTGGTTTTGGTTTTCCCAGTCAAGGAGAATGACCTTTGTAATGGGAAGGAAATAACAAAAATGATTGAAACACAAGTAGGGATATAATAAGAAAGTACCTCATTGTCCTTGGTGATTTCAATCACCAGGCCCAGGTGAGCTACATTTTAAAGCACTATAAGATCTAATTGTGGAGTCCCTGTCAGTGATCTTTGAAAGATCATGGGAGGGCAGGAGAGGTGCCAAGGATCAGAAAAGGGCAGAGGTCCTAGTTTTCAAAAAAGGAAGAGAATGGATCTGTGAACCATAAGTGAGCTTAATTTCATTCTTGAAAAAATTCTATAACATAGCATTAAAAGGATAGCTTGTGAACATTTCGAAAAGGAAGCAGAGATCACAAAAACTCAATATGGCTTGGTCAAGAGCAGGTCATGTCAGGTTCTTATTTTGGCAGGGTTACTAGACCAGTGGATCACAAAAATCATACAGTATATGTAATTTACTTGAACTTTAACTAAGCATTTGACAAAAGTCCTTTAGTTATTCTTCTAGAAAAGGTTGAAAGTTGAGAAATGGCAGTCAGATAAAATAAAAACTGAATGGTAAATTCCAAAGATTAGTCTTTAATCAATTTTTGCTTGAAAGTAGGTCTTTAGTAGAGTGGTCTGTGAATCTATGTCTTTTAACAATTTCATCAATTAAAAAAAATCAGTTATTTGAATAAGGCATGAATGTTTTATGTGCAAAGGACACAAAACTGGAAGGAAGGCAGAATGAAGATCCAAAAAGACCTGGCAGGCTGGACAAGTTTGATAGAGTTAGATCTAGTGGAATGAAATTAATAAGGATAAATTTAAAGTCTTACACTCAGGTTCAAAAATTAACTTCGCAAAGGTGACCTGGGGAAGATGTGGTTAGCAATTCATCTAAAAATGATCTGGGCATTTTAGTGGCCTTCGAGATGAGTTTAGCAGACTTCCAAATGATTCACCAATATGATATTATAGTTAGAAAATTCTAATACAATATTAGAATATATTAAGAAATGACTGAGAGAAAGCAGGTCCCACTAAACTGTGTCCTGGTCAGACCACATATGGACTATTACCTCAATTAGTCTCAATGACAAATGTCAGAAGGATATTGATAAACTGGGGTATTCAGAAGAAATCAGTTGGGATTGGAATTAGGAGACCTTAAAATCATGGAACAAAAGGATTTGTTGAAGGAAGTAGAGATTTTTAGCTTGTTTTTTAATTATTTACAATTATGTCCAACTTTTTATGACTCCATTTGAGGTTTTCTTAGCAAAGAAATATTGGCCATTTTCTTCTCCAGCTCATTTTACCGATGAGAAAACTGAGGCAAATAGGGTTAAATGATTTACCCAGGGTCACACAGATAGTAGGTTTCTAACCCTAGATTTTTTTTAAGTCAGGGAGAGTAGTATTTCTGACTCTGGGGCTGGTCACCTAACTGCTCTACATTTAGATTACAAAAAGAAAAATTGGGGGAAGGTTGGAGACATAACAACTATGTTCAAGTATTTGAAAACATGTCATATTAAAGAAAATTTAGATCTGTTTTCTGTGGCCCCAAGAAAAGCAGGACAAAGAAGAGGCACCTTTAAGTTTGATTTAAAAACAAACAAATAAAAACTTCCTGACAGAGCTGTCCAAAAATGGAATGGATTGCTTCTGGATGGATGGAGGTAAGGCTGGATGACCCCACAAATTCCAGTTTCTTCAGGAAGGCTTTCCCACATGATAATGCCTTTCATATTAAGGTTACTTTCCATTTACTTTTTAAGTTTATTCTATGAACCTACTTATATTCATGATACTTTCCCTTTTTAAAGGTAATCTTGATGGCAGGGATTGGGAGGGGGTGGGGGTAGAAGTATCTTCAAAGTTTAACACCGTGCCTGGAATACAGAAAGCTGTTAATAAATTTTTGTGGATTATAAAGAGGATTCTATTTAGTTAAATATTGGGTCAGATGGTCATTCTAACTCTGAGACTCAATACTTTTGTAACCTTTGTTTTTGTATTCATGATTCCAAAGGACTAATGAGAAAATATGCTATCCATTACAAAGAGGCAATGGATTTATGATACAGAATGATAGATAAATATAGATAAATGTAATGCATCTTTTTGTGTATATACATACATATATATATACATACATTTGAAAACAGCTACTGAGGGAACTGTTTTTACTTAACTAAGTATATTTGTTACAATAAATTTGTTTTTTTCCCTTTATTTCTTTTCCCCAAGGGTGGGAGGGAGATGAAATAAATTTTTGCTAATTTTTGTAAGGGATAGGAGGGCAAAAATGATAAGATTTGAAATGTTACATGCTTTCAGATGAGGTCACTGTAATATTAGTTTGACTTAGTTTTATTTTGTTATAAGAGCACTTTCACAGAATAAGAATAATCTGTAAATGTAATGTTTAAAACAAAATATGTCAATAAAACTTTTTAAAATAAATATATGAAGGGATGCCATGTAGAAAATGTATTAGACAATGCTGGGTAACTCAACAGCTTGAAACTAGGATCAATGAATGGAAGTCACGGGTCAGCAACAATTTTTGCTTATATTGTAAGGAATCATTTCCTAACCATTAGAGCTTTCCAATAGCAGAATGAGCTATCTTGTGAGGCATTGAGTTTCCCATCACTGGAGGTATTCAAGCAAGATCACTTACAGATGCTGGGGAGGAGATTCATGCATCAGAAAGGAGGTTTGCTTGGATGGCCCCTAGGGTCTTTTCCAATGCTCAGATTCTATAACTTTGTGAATTGTTCAGGTTTTTCACTCAAATTGAATGAAAGTCCTCCCACCTATTCAGATCTTATCCATTTCTCAAGATTTAGTTCCATTCCAAGCTCACAATGAACCCTTACTTTTTTTTATTAAAACTTTTTATTTGCAAAACATACGTATGGGTAATTCTTCAACATTAACCCTTACAAAGCTTTCTGTTACAAATTTCCCCCCCCCTACTCCCCATCCCTCCCCTGGATGGCAGGATATCCACTACATGTTAATTATGTTAAAATACTTGGCAAATCGAATATATGTATACATATTTCTGCACATCATTTTTGTGCAAGAAAAATCATATCTACAAGAAAAAAATCAGAGAAAGGAAACACAATGCAAGCAAACATCAATAGAGAGCATGAAAATGTTATGTTGTGGTCCACATTAATGAACCCTTACTTAAATGAGACAACCCTCCATGTTCTCTTGGTCTAAAATCCTGTTGTACTTAACAGTCTGTAGCACTCATAATGCCATTTTGCATTGTTACCTGGCTTTTGGGTCAATCTTGTCTCCACAACTAGTCTACAAGTTCCCCAAGGACTGAGAGACCAAGTCGTATATCTCTTTTATGCCCTGAGACACTGAGCACAATAAATTATACTCACTAATATATCTGTTGAATGAATGAATGATGCCTGTTGGTAGAGGGTAATGGTAGAGAAAAAGAGTGAGTGAATCAAGAACAGGGACACGTTTCACCTCTCTCTCCACATAGTCCCTTCTCACCAATAGCCAGACTATAAATGCTCTTCCTTCCAAGCATACTCTGGAATTCTCTAAAACCCATAGGAGTGGGTGTATAGTTAAAAAGAACCAGACTCAGAACATCTCCATGCCATCTGGGACTGGGTTTTTTGACTCCCCCTATTTTGTAATACCCATTCCACTCAAAAAGAAGGTGGGGGGGGGATTTAAAAAGTTTTTATATCCTCTCTAATTTAATCCCTGGATCAAAAATAAAAGCATTTTTGGTCAATCTGCCTTCATGATGATAAAACACAGAAAGACACACACACACACACACAAACACACATGCTTACAGGATTGGGGGGCAGGAGGACCTGGAATTTGGAGTAAAAATAAAAAAGGGTGGGTAGGAACAGAGAGACCTCAAGGAGATCACAAGCTGCCTTGAGGTTAGCATCTCCCAAGCGCCTGAGTCACGAAAGACTGCCCTTTTTGCTGCTTTCAAACCAAGTTTCCTTGCCTTCTGGAAGCCAGGAAATCTGGACACCAGAAGAGATGCAAGGCTGGACCTACTCAATGCCCACTAAGGTTTTGAAGCTATCTGGCTAGCCATTAAGTCACAGAGAAGGAATGGAAAGGAGGGAGAACAATGAGACTTAGGAAACAGCTGCCAAATCTCCCCCCCCCACCCTTATGCCATGCCCTGGTACTATTACAGGGGCTTTCTGTCAATATTTCCATTATAGAAATCCCTATTTTAAGCTCAATTGCAAAATTTCTACTTGCACCAAAACCAAAATATATCCTACTAGACTTCAGCTGGCATCAATATTTGTTTTTAATTCATTTTTTAAAATAAAGTTTTAATTGTCTTGGTGGCCATTTATTTAAATTTTGGCAATGCAAAAGTCAAAAAAGTGGGGCATAATCTTTTAGATGCCTTGTACTTTCAAAATGGTCAGGGGGCTTCTCTTTGTGCAGTTTTAGATTTTTCTTTCTGTTTGGAGGGAAGGTTCCCCAAATGAAAATTAGACAGCAGTTGTTCCCAAACAGTACAGGAGAGACTTTCTTTGTCAGTTGACTTAGTCCCTCATAGTCTGGCTGACTTGCAGCTTGTTATAGAATATAGCTGCCAGAATGTGCTGCCTAGGGCTCAAGTGGGTCAATGTGGGAAGGGAGGGAGGGAAGGGAACAGGCAGAGAATATGATTATCAATACTATAACACCCTAAACAAGCCTTAATTTTTCAGTATAGGTGTATCTTTCATTAAGGTAGATTGGAATCCATCCACACTTCTCAACACATTCAGCTCTTGTTCACATTCCTTATTCTTCCATAAATCCTTCATTCAAAATCTCTATTTCTTTCTATATTTTCTGGGTATTAGTGAATGGAGTGCTCTGGCTCACCTCTTATCCCTTGCTCCTTTCCAATCATAATTTTCTCAGTGATATTCTCATTTTGTACATAGGTCATCACTGGAAATAGGCTGAAGCCCATGTGCACCCATCAAAGGTCTCCATTACTTCTTGGTGGCTGTAAAGAGGGACTGGGATGATGTCAAATTTTAAAATAGCAATCATATTTTTATATTGCTTTAAGGCTTGCAAAGCACTTTTTTTTTACAACAGCCCTCTGAGGTAGGCAAAGCAACTATCAATATACTCATTTAACCAATATAAAAATTAAGAACTAGTAAGAAAATAACATCTGAAATTGCACAGAGCCCAGAGCTTGAGCCCAGGCTCAAATCTAGTACTCTTCCTACCATACTATACTGACAAATAACAATAAGATGCATTGGGTTCATTTATTTCAACAATTCATCCTTTTAAAATCATCTGTAATGCAGGGAAGTAGATGGAGGGATTCCCTGATTCACTTGATGAGCTTCTAAGGAGATAATCCTTCCTTTGGAACTTTGCATTTGTCTTATGGACATATCCCTTAACAAGTCATCTTAAAGGAAAGGTTTCCTTAATGCTGGTTGAATTGCTTGGTTCAGACTACTGTGAAATGGACATGCAAGAAGCTACATACCCCTTTGTCATGGGCATTTGAAGGAAATGGACAGACATCTTTTGGCCTTTCTTAACCATTTTTTTTAGCAGCATTAAGATCAAACTAGAGTCCTGGAGTGGGGAGTCATTCCCCAACCCAGGAGCTATTAATATCATCCTTCTAAGGCATTTATAACCATATGGCAGCCATAAAGTAGGAAATCACAGACCAAGTGCCTCAAAGATGTCAGCCTCTTAGTCCAAAGGTGGGGTAGTGGTAGAGTCAGGAGTGCCTGGACCCAACCCTGGCAAGAAAGTGACAGAAGCATACATGATCTCAACCACATAACAGCCAAAAGGAGGGGAATCATCTAGTAAGAGTTCTTAAACCCCAACTTCTAGAGGAATGGCGAGAATATCTTCTCAGGGATTGCCTTTCTAGCAACCCCATTTAAGAGTTCTAGAATCCAGGCTTCTGTCAGAGAAAGGGAGTTTCTGAGATTTTCTGGGGAGTGACTAACAATCTAATATTTTATAAAGAGATTCTGGGAAAAGAAATCCTGGGAAGCATCCACCTCAGAAATTATGTCTCTAACAATTTCAAGTAGAGCATCCTCAAATTGTTTCCCTCTATTGAGAGACTGAGTTCCTGGGCAGCACTAGCATCTTGGAGAAGGATCATATATGGAGTCCTTGAAACTAGATGCTTTACAAGGCCCTAAAGCCTTGGTACTAAGGCACAAATGACCTTGACTTTGTACTCTATTACTGTAAATTAATAGGCTGATGTGGATCTGATGGGAAGAGACTTGTCTGTTTAGCAGCCCCAAGTCTGTCTCCTTCCAAAAGGGTCCTACTCCTCAGAACAGTACCACAAAGCTTGATGCCTGTGTGGGTGTCTATGTGGTAAAAAAAAAAGGCTCATTGGAAAAATCAGATCAGGATGATGTCTATTTGGTAACTTCAATTTTATTTCTCTTCTAAGAGAAATCCAAACCACAGGGTACACTTTGAGTCTGGAAGTCTATATTCATCCTTGTGGAAAATGGGTCTCACCAAAATCTCTGGGGTCTTCCTCACTAGTATCCCCAATTTCCAAAAGCAATTCAAATCATAGAGTAGAGCTTTGAGTTTGAAAGACTTTACAATCTGTGGAGAGGGTATAATTAGAGAGGGAAGAAAACTGTGTTGATTGTTTATGGGCAACTGGGAACAATTTAAATATCTTCCTGCTTTGTTTGTGGGCTATTGAGTTCCTTTTGTGTTTTTTAAATTTTTTTCTTCATTTTCTGTGGAATGAAATAAAGGCTGTCCTGTCTCCAAAATATTTTTACCTTGAGTGCTTATATAGAATCTGAGAGGCCTTTTTACCCACAGATAAGGAATTCTAGATATGATCTATATTTTGAAAATTCCCAGAGAAAATTCTGCATAGTGGGTTTAATGAGAAAACAGAGACAGAAAGAGAAACAGAGAGACAAAGAGAAAGTAGGTAGAAGAGAGATGGCTAAAAGGTGTGGGGGGGTCCCCCAAAATTGTGTAAGTCCTGAAATCTGTGTTGCTAGCCATGGGTAATACTAATAAGACTAAGTAGATAGCCTATTGAGTTAGTCCATCAATAGATAAACGGATGGGAGACAAAGACAGAGAGAGAAAAACAAAAACAGACAGGGAGGGAGAGATGTATAGCTAAAGATAGAAATATAGATATAGATATATAAAGAGATGTACATAATTGAGAGGGGGAGAAAGAGAGAGGAGGAGAGAGGGAGGAGAGAGGGAGGGAGGAGGAGGGAGGGAGGGAGGGAAGGAAGGGGGGGGGGGAGGGAGGGAGGGAGGAGAGAAAGGGGAAAAGGGAGGGAGAGGGAAGGAGAGGAAGAAAGAGAGGAAGAGGGAGGGAGAGGAAAGGAGAGGGAGAGGAGGGGAGAGAGAGAACTATTTCAGATGGACAAATAAGCTGACTCCATATTGAATGGGAAGACAACAGGATGAAATGCATTAGGGAAGTTGTGCAGAGCTTTCAATGATCCCAAACTTCTCAATGCTACAAAAGTCCATCTTTTTAATATCAATACTCTTTTAATGATGCATAATTTCAAGAGAATTATACTTGTAGATGACCCAAAGAGTTGATTCAAAGAAATAAAGGGGGTTTAAGCATCCTGCAGCATATTTCTCACAGTGCTTCTCAATCAAGGAGCATCATAAAGGATGCTACCAAGGACATGAATGACTAGGAAAAAGGGGTCTTGTAGAAAAAGCAAATAGCCTGAGTACTGAATTGTCATTCACAAAATATCCCAGGAGCTGTAGGAAGGCCCCTGGTATGTCACACAGACCCTCTATGAAGGAATTACAGAAAGGCTGAGACAGAATCACATAGCATGAGAAAGCATGAGAAGGGAAGAGTTGAAGGGGATGGAATCAGAGAAGACATAAAAACTCCACTGAGATCCCAGGTCCATTGAAGCTTATAAGTACAGGGACCATGAAACATGTACAAATGGTGTGATAGATTTTGGAAAGCTAATGTTGTCCTCCAATAGGCAATCTTAAACAAGATTATTATTTAATAATATTGTTTTAAATAATACCTAAATATTATTTAAATAAAATTATTTTATACATTATTATGTATAATCATATAATATAATATATAAGAATATATAATTGTTATTATTGTATATAATTATACGATTGTATATTGCATATATTATAATTGTAGTGTATATATTACATTAAATGTTAATATTTTATTATTAAATATTAAATTCATTCCTTCTACTTCTCAGTAGATTAAGGAAACCTGTGTATTTGATGGTGGGGTTTTGTGGGGGGGGAGAGGGGAGGGGAAGAGAGGATGAGTGGGAGAAACAGAAGTTAGTAAGAAATACAGAGCTGGCACATCAGCAGAGTAAGAATTTGCCAGGTTTTTTCCACGACTACACTGAGATTTAGCACAGTGACTCTATTATTCTGCAGAGATCTTTACAACTATTTGAAATTATGAATCCATAATATGCAAATGCACAGCACATTCTCCACATAGGCGGAAGACGTTATAATGTGTGCTGTAAACGGCCACGTGTATGTGTATAAAACCAGAGCGTACATACTAACTAGTGTATTATCCCCTCTAAAACCACCCATAAATTCTCCTGGCAGGAATTGGAATTTTGCACACATCCCAGGAAAGAGCAGGCTCTTAATATGGTGGATGTGGATGAAGGATGAGGCTTGGAAAAAAGAACAGGAAGGAAGGGTCACCGAAGTAGGAGGGGATGGGGAGCACAGTCTGGAGCTTGCAATCCAGTTTTTCCATTTTCCTTCAGAGCCCACCGTAGAACTCATGCATGTGTTCCAGTGTTTGGCTAGCTTGGCAAAGAGCTTCTCTCCTAGTGAAGTAATGATTTATTCGGAGTGTTTGGAGGAGGACAGGGAGAAGGCAGAATGTCAGTCACTGGGTCAGTAAGGGAAGGCAACTAGCGAGTGCATCTCTTGGTCCAGCAGTGTTGATGGGCATGCCTTAACCCGGGGCACAGGGAAGAGCCCACTGGCGAAGAAGCCACCTGGGATCTTTGGGGGCCTGGAGCCAAAGTGCAGCAGTAGTGGTTCAAGCCAAAAAGAACAGAAATCTAAAGAAGAACCTAAAAACTATGGAGGGACTAAGCTTTCCAAGCAGAATTCTGCCAAGATAAGGGGGCACAAATATGAGTGAGATGGTCATAAAAAGGCCTCTGCTAAGACAAATGTCAGAGATCAAAAAGAAAACTGGAAGTCCTTTTGTTAAATAAAAATGGTGCATCATTTCCAGAAACAGACAGATGGAACGGCAGCTAGCTGAATGCTTCTGCCTTCCATAGGACCTTCTATAGAAACTCTGGCAAAGCAGAACAAAAAGAAGGGAAAAAACGTGCAAATCCACTATGGTGATGTACCAACATCTATAAACCCTTCTCTCTAGCCTCATACCCCAGCCCTTTAGCAAAAGCATCCTAAGGAAGTCTCCATAAAGGAAAGGAAGGCAGAGGAGGTGTAAACAAATATTGGCCAATTTTCCAATGGCAATCAGGGTAACTATGGGAGTTAGATAGAATCCAGCTTGTTCAAATCAAATAAGCACATTGGGATATCAGCCAAGTAGCTAAGAGAAGAGGATTAAGGGACATAAGCCCTGCCCTCCAGGGGCTTGCAGTTCAATAAGGCAACATGGGAAATATGCCTGAAATAGACATAAAACTATATGTCAAGCAAAATCCAAAGCAATACAAGTTTATCATGATGTGATGAGAACAACACTGGACTGGGAGCCAAGAGAGTCATGTTCCAGTTCCAATTCTGCCATTAACTACTATGTGACCTCGGTCAAATCACTTCAGTTTTCAGTCTCAGGTTTTTATTTATAAAATGAGACAGTTGGAAGAAAAGTTGGTTCTTTTAAGCTGTGATATCCTTTGATTGCAATGAAGCCTTAGAGAAACAAAATTCCCAAATACTGAAGAAAATCATGAAAACAAAAATATATAGTTCTTGCTTCTCTTCATATTTTTCTATCCATCTTGCCCACTTCCTGAAGGAGAAATACTTACTTCAAGTACTTAATTAACTTTTCCTTAGACATTTTCCCACAAAAATGTTATTACCATAGATACACATAAATATATGGAAATGGATTTGGTCATTGGGTAAAGAATGGAGGGGGAGAAGGTTATAATACCATACATAGATCATATATAATAAGATCATTATTTTATTACTTAGAACTGAAAAGGACTTTAGTTAGCCTCTTTCCACTACCATCCTCTGCCCAACAGCCAAGTCAATTCCTAAAGCATGAGAGGGATCATGTGAAACCTTCTACTCAATAAACTCCAGTGATTCCTTATTACCTCTAAGATCAAGTATGGACAACCCTGCCATTTAAAACTCCAAATCTCTCCTTACTTTTTCAGTCTCCCTACATATTAACCCTTTCACAAACCATGTAATCTGTCCATACTGGTCTACTCACTGTTCCTCACACAGCACCCTCCATCTGTTAAGTCTCTGTGCTAATAATGATAATAATAATATTTATATAGTGCTTGAAGGTTTGCAAAGCAGTTTACAAATTTATCTAATTTTATCCTAAGAGCAATCCTAGGAGGTAGATACTAAACAGACAGAGATTAAGTGATTTGCCAAGGGTACCTAGGCAGTAAATGTCTAAGGCAGCATTTGAACTCAGGTCTTCCTTACTCCAGGTTAAGTGCTCTATCCACTGTCCCATAGTTGTGAGGCATTCCTAAGTCCCATGCTAGCAATTCATTCACCTCCTCTTCTTGGACTCTCTGGTTTTCTTAGACTCAGCCTTGAGCACCACTTTTTACATGAAGCCTTCCCAGATCCTCCCAGTCGTTAGAGCACTCCTTCCCAAAATTACCTTGCATTCATTTTCTATATCTAACAATGTTTGGAAGTATTAACCAATTAACAGAGGGAGTTATCCCACCTTGCCTTGCCTCCTTCCTCCTATGATCATATTTTCTCTGCTCCTCCTTTCAGATGATTTTCTCTCTAGTCAGAGCCCTCAGTTGAGGGGTGAAATGGTTTTCCTTTTAAACCTATTGGAAAAGACAATAGGATTGGAAGGTTGAACTGGAAGGTTCCTGAGGAAACTGCCTCAAAAAAGCTAATTCCAGTACAATTCCAAAGCTTCTCTCTCACTCAGTGTCTAGGTATGGGGTCCATATTAATGTGGTCTTCCCTGCTTTGGAGAAACTGTAAAAATAAGAATCAAGAAAATCTACTGTTCACTTCAAACCCAAAGCTGAGAAAGAGAAAACTGCTTTTCTGTCTTCTCTCTGTGTCCTCTTTCTGCTCTCTATCTCTGTCTCTCTGTTTCTCTCTGTGTGTCTATCTATTATTCTTTCTATGAATTTATCTGTCTCTGTCTTTGTCTCTGTTTCTTTGTTTCTGTCTATCTGTCTGTATGTGTCTGCTTCCTTCTCTCTCTGCCTCCTTGTCTTTGTCTCTTTGTTTCTTCTATTTCTCATTCTGTCTCTCTTGTTTCTGTGTGTCTCTCTATGTCTTTTTTCTCTGTCTATCTCTGTCTGTCTGTCTCTGTCTCTCTCCCTCTCTATCTCTCTGTGTGTCTTTCTTTGTCTCTCTCTCTGTTTCTATCTCCATCTCTCTGGCAAATACGTGTGTGTGTGTGTGTGTGTGTGTGTGCGTGTATCTTTCCCAAGAAAGATATGGGATCACAAAGAATCAGACATGACTCAACAACAACAAATGTACATATATTTATATGAATATGTATGTATATATGTATATGTGTGTGTGTGTGGAATAAAACTTCCTAACTCTCTCTCCTGTATGTTTTACCATCTCTTGACTCTCTCAGTTGCATTTACCCAAAGGACATCTACAAGTCATTAATGCAATGAATAACCACGTTATCTTGGAGAAACAACTGTGAAACAGAAAGCAATAAAACCTCTTAAGAAATGAAGGTTGCAGATAGAGGCTCAGGACTCTCCAAGGAAGGTGTCAGAATGAAAAATAAAACAAGGGAGGAAAGTATAGCACCCCCAGCTTTTTTTCTTCCTCTCCTCTGCTGCTCTGAATCCACTCCAAGTGCCTTCCTCATCATTCGACTGCACTCTGTGCCCTAGGGCCAGCTCACTTGCGGTGGCAGCGGCAGCGGCAGGAACACTGGTGCTTCTAGTGACCCTCAGCCCCTGCCTCCTCATCCTTATTGTCTCTGATGCAAAAATTTCTCTTTCCACTTAACCCCTCCTGAAACCTCCAGGAGTTTCCCAAACACACAAGTTGCCCCAAGGGTGGAAACGCTCATCTGGAGATCACCATTCCATCACGTGTGCTCAGGGAAGGAAAACAAGACAGACTGGGTAGAGGGGGCTTTGACATCAGTCACAAGAGCAAGAGGGCTGATCCATGGGAGAGCTGCCATATACGGACCCCTCGCCGGCTTTTCTCTGGCACTCTTCCCCTACCCCTCACAGAAAGCACAGCTGGAAGCACTGTGGTGGATCACAAAGGAGTCAGGATCACTCCCTTTAAAGTGGGTTGGCTTATTCCCAATAAGATCAGGGGTGAAACAAGGTTGCCCACTATCACCATTACTGTTCAATATTGTGTTAGAAATGCTAGCCTTGGCAATAAGACAAGAAAAAGAGATTAAAGGAATTAGAGTAGGTCATGAGGAAACCAAATTATCACTCTTTGCAGATGATATGATGGTCTACTTAGAGAACCCTAGAGAATCAACTAAAAAACTATTAGAATTAATCCACAACTTTAGCAAAGTTGCAGGATACAAAATAAATCCACATAAATCATCAGCATTTTTATACATCACCAACAAAATGCAACAGCAAGAGATACAAAGAGAAATTCCATTCAAAATAACTATCGATAGTATAAAATATTTGGGAATATATCTGCCAAGGGAAAGTCAGGATCTATATGAGCAAAACTACAAAACACTCTCCACACAAATAAAGTCAGATCTAAACAATTGGAAAAACATCAAGTGCTCTTGGATAGGTCGAGCGAATATCATAAAGATGGCAATACTACCTAAACTAATTTATCTATTTAGTGCTATACCAATCAAACTCCCAAGAGATTATTTAACTGAACTAGAAAAAATAACAGCAAAATTCATCTGGAAAAACAAAAGGTCAAGAATTTCAAGGGAATTAATGAAAAAAATGCAAATGAGGGTGGCCTAGCTGCACCAGATCTAAAACTATATTATAAAGCAGTGGTCACCAAAACCATTTGGTACTGGGTAAGAAATAGAGTAGTGGATCAGTGGAATAGGTTAGGCTCACAGAACAAAATACTCAATGACAATTGTAATCTAGTGTTTGATAAACCCAAAGACCCCAGTTTTTGGGATAAAAACTCACTATTTGACAAAAACTGCTGGGATAATTGGAAACTAGTCTGGAAGAAATTAGGCATTGACCCACACCTAACACCATACACCAAGATAAGGTCAAAATGGATTCATGATCTAGGCATAAAGAATGATATTATAAACAAATTAGAACAATGTAGGATGGTTTACCTCTCAGACCTGTGGAGGGGGAAGGAATTTGTGACCAAAGAAGAACTAGAGGTCATCATTAATCACAAAATAGATAAGTTTGACTATATCAAGTTGAAAAGTTTTTGTACAAACAAAATGAATGCAGACAAGATTAGAAGGGTAGCAGTAAACTGGGAAAATATTTTTACATCCAAAGGTTCTGATAAAGGCCTCATTTCTAAAATATATAGAGAATTGACTCAAATATATAAGAATTCAAGCCATTCTCCAATTGACAAATGGTCAAAAGATATGAACAGACAATTTTCAGATGAAGAAATTGAAACTATTTCCGGTCACATGAAAAGGTGCTCCAAGTCACTATTGATCAGAGAAATGCAAATTAAGACAACTCTGAGATACCACTACACACCTGTCAGATTGGCTAAAATGACAGGAAATGATAATGATAGCTGTTGGAGGGGATGTGGGAAAACTGGGACACTGATACATTGTTGGTGGAACTGTGAACGGATCCAACCATTCTGGAGAGCAATTTGGAGCTATGCTCAAAAAGTTATCAAACAGTGCATACCCTTTGACCCAGCAGTGTTTCTACTGGGCCTATATCCCAAAGAGATCTTAAAGGAGGGAAAGGGACCCACATGTGCAAAAATGTTTGTGGCAGCCCTTTTTGTAGTGGCAAGAAACTGGAAATTGAAAAGATGTCCATCAATTGGAGAATGGCTGAATAAATTATGGTATATGAATGTTATGGAATATTATTGTTCTGTAAGAAATGACCAACAGGAGGATTTCAGAGAGGATTGTAGAGACTTGCATGAACTGATGCTGAGTGAAATCAGCAGAACCAGGAGAACATTATACACAGCAACAAGACTATATGATGATCAATTTTGATGGACATTGTTCTCTTCAACAATGATGTGATTCAAACCAGTTGTGCTGCGATGAAGATAGTCATATACATCCAGAGAAAGGCCTGTGGGAACTGAGAGTGAACCACAACACAGCATTTTAATGCTTTCTGTGAATATTTCCATGCATTCTGTTTTCCTTCTTAGGTTGTTTTTTTTTCTTCTTCTCTTTCTAGATCTGATGTTTCTTGTGCAGTAAGATAACTGTGTAGATATGTATACATGTATTATATTTGTCATATAATTTATCCTATCTAGCATGTATTGGATTACCTGTCATCTAGGGGTGGGGGGTAGGGGGAAGGAAAGGAAAAGTTTGGGAAAAAAAAAGTTTTTTTGCAAAGGTCAATGTTGAAAGGTCACTCATATGTTTTGCAAATAAAAAGCTTTATAAAAAAAAAATAATAAAGTGGGTTGGCTTTGTGGCCAGTCCTTTCTGACAAATTTGGTACAGAACCCCTTTGCATCCAAGGTGGGAGTAAGAACTGGCCACCAATGGACCATCCAAGGTTTACTCCCTTATCTTTAAGCAATAAGTCCTTCGGCTCTGAAAAAACAAACATGGGATAAATGCGTTGCCCGATTCCAGGTGTGCTCCACGTGTATACTCTAGTTAGAGCCTTTGATGATATCTATTATATTTGTAAGAAGGGAGGGAGGGAGAAAATAAGTATTTATAAAATGCCCCCTGACTTTGTGTACAGACATGGCAGAAACCATTAGCTGGCACTGTCATTCATAGATGCATGGAATATAACATGGCACCCAACACTTGTGTTTCCCTAAATGGACTCATTTATCCCCTACCAGTGCAACCATGCTATTATAAGTTCTTTATGTGTGTTTGTGGGTCTTTCTGGGAGAGGAATATTCCTACTAAAAAACCCTGGAGCTCCTGAGACTGCACCCTTGTGTTTCCAAAAGACACAGAATCAGTTACCTATTAGCTCTTAAACATGAAATATTTACTGTGAAGAAAAAAAAATCTAGGGGCAACTAGATGGCACAGTGGATAGAGCACCAGCCCTGAAGTCAGGAGGACCTGAGTTCAGATCTGGTCTCAGACATTTAACACTTCCTAGCTGTGTGATTCTGGGCAAGCCACTTATCCCCAATTCCCTCAGGGGAAAAAGTCCAAATAAGCTAACATGAAATTTACTTTTAAAAAGACAAAAGCAGAAATAATCAAAACATAAGTGTCTACCCATAAGACTAAGTAATATTTTCCTACCAAGGAACATTAAGTCCATTGTGGGGAGAATAGGGAAACACTTATAGAAAACTAGTTATTTATCTTCACATCTCCTAGCTTCATCTGGTCATCGGGTATCACTTCTAATGCCTCAAATAAGGCCTTCTCAAGAGTGGTAATATATCTTTACCTTAGAATGAAAATTTCTCAAACCACGATATCATACAAACCAGCCATATATTTTTCTCATAACCCGCAAAGAATCCTTTCACTTACATTTATTCAAATCCCTGAGAATGGTCATATATTTTGGGCAGTAAAGGACCACATCAGATATGGTGTTCGGTCTAAAAGGAAGGCCTGAATTCAAAATCAGCCTCTCATGCTTACTAGCCAAGCCACTTAAATTCTGTTTACCTCAGTTTTTTCATCTGTAAAATGAGGATAGAAATAATAGAATCTATCCCTCAGCCTTATAAAGATCAAATGGGACAATAATCATAAAATGCTTAGCATAGTGCCTGGCACATAGCATCTGCTATATAAATGTTAGTTATTATTATTATTATGAGAATATAAATGAACTGTTGGACAATAATGCCTTGGAGCCTCCTCACCTTCGGTTAGTACTTAAGTCAGCTTTTAAGTAGATCTTCTTATTACATTTTTTTTCCTCAAGTCTACAAGACTGTCTCAAGCTGCTTTTCTCATACAACTTCCTTTTCTGCCTTTCCAGTAACTAAGGGATAGAATCTCACACTTACAAATGTAGATGTAGATGTAAGCTCTAAAAGGACAAGAAGTGGTTGGCTTTTCTATTTGTATCTTAAGTATACCGGGCACTTAATAAGTACTCAATAAATGCTTCTTGTTTTATTGATTGTGCAAACAGAGTTCAAACCCTACTTTCCCTCTGCTTTGCTAATGTAAAATCTGAGGCCCAGATAAGTCTTGTTCAAGGTCACACAGCTAGATAGTGGCAGATTTAAGGCTTAGGCTTCGACTATATAATTCCCCCAGACAGTACTCTTTCAATTTTATAAGCTCTTGACCAAGGGGAAAAATCATTAAGTATCAAGAAGAATATAAATCCAAAAAAGCAAGATAATTCAAAATTGGGTCTTGACACTGGATCATTAAATTCCTTCAATAATGTCATTGTCAATTATGGCAGCCAAACAGTAACAAGAGATTTATCAGCTCATAATGAGCTTTATCTTATAATCACTCTCTTCATTTACTGCTTTCACTCCTAAATAGATGCTGCTGAATAATGATGGGGGAAATCACAAAACCATTATGACTGGGTCTAGTCCAAATTTATGTTACACAATATCAACTGGGCTCTCCCTGCTGCTAGGCAACCCAACTATATCTCCTTTATCAACTTACTATCCCATTCTCCACAATCACTCTTGCAAATCTATTTATTCCACCTTAAACTTCCCATGGTTCCTCCTTTCCTTTCTGCTGAGAATCTTGTTTCATATTTCACGAAAAACAACAGAGGCCATTTGCCACGAGCTCTCCCTCTTCTCCCCTCTTTATCCTTTATCACTCATATGCGACCTTTTGCCACTATCTCCTCCTTCACTCTTGTTCCACAGGCTGAGGCAACTTTACCAAGGCTAACTCTGTACTTGCTTAAGCAATTCCATTCCATTCCATCTTTCTCCAACAGATTTCCCCCTCTGTTATTCCTAGTTTATCACTTATTTTTTATTTCTTCCTACCTAATTGCTCATTCTCTATTGCCTACAAATATGCCCTTGAAAAAAAAAGTAACCCTTACTTGATCTTCCCATCCTCATTAACTATTGTCCTATATCTCTTCTACTCTTGAAAAGGTCATATACATGTGGCAGCTGGATGATGCAGTGGATAGAGCATTGGCTCTGGAGTCAGAAGGGCCTAAAGTCAAATCTAATCTCAAACACTTAGTAGTTCCTAGTTGTATGATCCTGGGAAAATCCCTAAACTCCAATTGCCTAACAAAAGAAGGAAGGAAGG
>JAJPUD010002055.1:341145-358583 GCA_023553655.1 Myrmecobius fasciatus | reverse complement strand
AAAGCTAACCTTTCTAATACAATATTAAATAGTAATGGAGACAAACTAAAACCATTCCCAATAAGATCAGGAGTGAAACAAGGCTGCCCACTGTCACCATTACTATTTAATATTGTATTAGAAAGGTTAGCTTTAGCAATAAGAGAAGAAAAAGAGATAAAAGGAATCAGAGTAGGTAATGAAGAAACCAAATTATCACTCTTTGCAGATGACATGATGGTATACTTAGAGAACCCTACAGACTCAACTAAAAAACTACTAGAAACAATTCACAACTTTAGCAAAGTGGCAGGATTCAAAATTAATCCACATGAATCATCAGCATTTTTATATATTACCAACAAAGTTCAGCAGCAAGAGATACAAAAAGAAATTCCATTCCAAATAACAGATAGGATAAAATATTTGGGAATCTATCTGCCAAGGAAAAGTCAGAAACTATATGAACTAAACTACAAAACACTTTCCACACAAATAAAATCAGACCTAATCAATTGGAAAAATATTAAGTGCTCATGGGTAGGCAGAGCAAACATAATAAAAATGACAATACTACCCAAACTAATCTACTTATTTAGTGCCATACCAATCAAACTCCCAAGAAATTATTTTACAGATCTAGAAAAAATAGTAGCAAAGTTCATTTGGAAAAACAAAAGGTCAAGGATTTCAAGGGGATTAATGAAAAAAAGGCAGATGAAGGTGGCCTTGCTGTACCAGATCTAAAACTATATTATAAAGCAGCGGTCATCAAAACCGTTTGGTACTGGCTAAGAAATAGAGCAGTTGATCAGTGGCACAGGATTGGTTATCAGGACAATCTAGGCAATAACCTTAACAATTTAGTGTTTGATAAACCCAAAGACCCCAGTTTTTGGGATAAGCATTCACTATTCGGCAAAAACTGCTGGGAAAATTGGAAACTATTGTGGAAGAAATTAGGGCTTGACCCATACCTAACACCACATACCAAGATAAGATCTAAATGGGTTCATGATCTAGATATAAAGAGTGACTTTGTAAGCAAGTTAGGGGAACGTAATATAGTTTACCTCTCAGACCTGTGGAGATGGAATAAATTTATGTTCAAAGAAGATCTGGAACTCCTAATTGAACACCAGATGGATAATTTTGATTATATTAAGTTAAAAAGTTTCTGTACAAATAAAACTAATGCAGACAAGATTAGGAGGGAAGCATCAAATTGGGAAATCATCTTTACATTTAAGGGTTCTGATAAAGGTCTCATTTCTAAAATATATAGAGAATTGTCTCATATATATAAGAATTCAGGCCACTCTTCAATAGATAAGTGGTCAAGGGATATGAACAGACAATTTTCAGATGATGAAATTAAAACCATCTCTAGTCATATGAAAAGTTGCTCCAAATCACTATTGATCAGAGAAATGCAAATTAAGACAACTCTGAGGTACCACTACACACCTGTCAGATTGGCTAAAATGACAGGAAAAGATAACAATGAATGTTGGAGGGGATGTGGGAAGACTGGGACACTGATGCATTGTTGGTGGAGCTGTGAACGGATCCAACCATTCTGGAGAGCAATTTGGAGCTATGCTCAAAAAGTTATCAAACTGTGCATATCCTTTGACCCAGCAGTGTTTCTATTGGGCCTATATCCCAAAGAGATCTTAGAGGAGGGAAAGGGACCCACCTGTGCAAGAATGTTTGTGGCAGCCCTTTTTGTAGTGGCTAGAAACTGGAAACTGAATGGATGCCCATTAATTGGAGAGTGGCTGAATAAATTATGGTATATGAATGTTATGGAATATTATTGCTCTGTAAGAAATGACCAGCAGGACGATTTCAGAGAGGCCTGGAGAGACTTGCATGAGCTGATGCTGAGTGAAACGAGCAGAACCAGGAGATCATTATACACAGCAACAACAGTATTACATGATGATCAATTCTGATGGACATGGCTCTCTGCAACAAGGAATTGTCTCAAACCAGTTCCAATTGTTCACTGAAGAAAACCATATACACCCAGAGAGAGGGATATGAAACATGGACCACAACGTAACATTTTCATGCTCTCTATTGATATTTGCTTGCATTGTGTTGCCTTTCTCTGATTTTCTTTTTTTTTCTTGTAGATAGGATTTTTCTTGCATAACTTGTCAAGTATTTCAACATTATTAACATGTAGTGGACTTCCTGCCATGTAGGGGAGGGGAGGGGACTGGGCGTAAAATTTGTAATGGAAAGCTTTGTAAAGATCAATGCTGGGGAACTACCCATACATATGTTATACAAATAAAAAGCTTTAATAAAAATTTTTAAAAATTTAAAAAAAGAAAAAAGAAAAAGAAAACTGCCCTGAGATTGTAGAATCAGAAGGCAAAATCACTATCGAAAGAATTCACCGATCACCTCCTGAAAGAGACCCCAAAATTAAAACCCTAAGGAATATCGTGGCCAAATTTCAGGACTATCACACCAAGGAAAAGATATTGCTAGCAGCTAGAAAGAAACAATTCAAATACTGAGGATCTATAATTAGAATCACACATGATTTGTCAGCCTCCACATTGAAGGATCAAAGGGCCTGGAACCAGATATTCCAAAAGGCAAAGGAACTTGGATTACAGCCAAGAATAACCTATCCAGCTAGAATGAGCTTCCTCCAGGGAAGAAGATGGTCATTTAATGATAGAAGTGAATTTCACCTATTTCTAATGAAAAAAGTCCTGAAAACTTAGAAGTTTGTTGACTGCCCATTTTTTTCATTCAGTATTATGGATAATTTTTCAATATGATAGTTCTTTTGATTGTCTATCTATATGATTCCAGGACCTGTGGTCTTTAGTTATGGCTGCTAAGTCCTTTACAATTCTAATTGTAGCTCTATTATGTTTGAATTGGTTTTTTTATTTGTTGTAAAATTTTCTCTTTGATCTGGGAATTTTAAAATTTGATAATATTCCTATGTATTTTTCACAAAGTATCACTTTGAGATGGTACTTGGTAGGTTTTTTTCTATTTCTACTTTACTCTCATGTCCTCACTTCACAACAATTTTCTTGGATTATTTCTTGCATTATTGTGTCAAAGTTCATTTTTTGGTCACAGGTTTCAGGAAGTCCAATTATCCTTATATTTTCATTTCTTGATCTGTTTTTCAGATCTGTTGTTTTTCTTCTATAAAATGTTTTACATTCTATTCTATTTTTTTCATTCTTTATATTTTTTGTTATTTCTTGGTCTCTTATAACTTCACTGGTTTCCCTTGCCTAATCTTAATTTTCAAAGAGTTATTTTCATCTTTAAGACTCTCTATCTCCTTTTCTAGTTAACTTTTTTTTCATCTTAGATGGTTTTTATTTTTAGTCTTAGTTTTCATTTTTTCCTCAATGTCTCTCATTTGAATTTTAAATTCATTGTTTAAATTTTTTATATATTCTCTCTGGGCAGGAAGTCATTTAATGTTACTCTTTGGAACAGAAGAAGTTTTTTTTGTTTTGTTTTGTTTTGTTTTTTTTACTTCAGAGTCCTCTGAAGATGAGCCCCTGTATTCTCTATTCCCATAGTAGATTTCTATGGTCTTTCTTCTTTGCCAGTTTATTTTTTTCTTAAGGAGAAGTATTAGGGCAAGTATCTTTAATTGTGGGGTGAGGGGATATTACCTCTAGCTTTACTTCAGCTCTCCCCTCTGATCTGGAACCCCAACCAAGAGCTCCCCTCTCCAGCAAGTGCCCACAGCCAGCAGCATCCCTGCTCTGCTGCTTCTGCCCTCAGCAGGTGTGCTGGTTCCTTTGTACTCAGGGCTGAGTCTGTAGCACAGGTGGGCCTGGTGATCCTAATTAGCCAAGGTTCACTCTGTTTTCCTGGATTCAGACCCCTGCCTCCTCATGATGACTCTGGGAAGTGAAAGTTTCTGCTGAAGCTCCAGCCAAACCCAGCTCACTCCAGGGGTCCCCACTTGGTGTTCCTGTGGAGCTAGCCAGAAGATGTTTGCACTTCACACTGACTAATCTCAGGTCTAAAGTGGGTCTTCAGATATTCTTGGATTGTGCCAGGAGAACCCCAGGCCTTCTCCATTTTCACCAGTCTATGTTCTCCCTGAGGCACAAATTTGTTTTGTTTGTGGAGGGAAATCCAGAGCTTGAAATTTACTGACCTACCCCGCCATTTTCCCAGAATCCTTCCACAGTGATTTTTCTAAACATTTTCATCTCTTCTCAAATTTCCCATGTCTACCTTGCACCCCACCCTCTCAGCTAAGAACCTTACTTCATATTTCACTAAAAAAAATTTGAGTCTATTAACCTAAAGCTCCCTCTACTTCCCTCTTCTTCATTTCATTACTCAAATGCCTCTTCTAACAATCTCCCCTGTAAAAGGTGGCCGAACTGTACCAGACCTAAAACTACTCATCAAAACCATTTGGTACTGACTAAGAAATAGAGTAGTAGAACAGGTTAGGTTAGGTTCACAAGACACACTAGTCAAAGATTCCACTTCTGGGATAAGAACTCACTATTTCACAAAAACTGCTGGAAAAACAGGAAAATTGTAAGGCATAAACTAGGTATTAACCAACACCTAATTTCCTATACCAAGATAAGGTTGAAGTGGGTTCATGTTAAATATAAAGAGTGATGCGAGGGGCAGCTAGGTGATGCAGTGGATAGATCATCAGCTCTGAAGTCTGGAGGACCTGAGTTCAAATCTGGCCTCAGACACTTAACATTACCTAGCTGTGTGACCCTGGGCAAGTCACTTAAAACCAATTGCCTCAGCAAAAAAAGTGATACTACAAGAAAATTAGGAGAACAAGGGATAGTCTACCTCACATATCTGTGGAAAGGAAGGAATTTATGGCCAAAGAAATAGTAGAGAACATTATGAAATGTAAAATAAATAATTTTAGTCATATTAAGAAATTTTTGTATAAACAAAACCAATTCAGTCAAGGTTAGAAGGGAAGCAGAAAACTGGGAAAAAAATTTACATCTAGTGTTTCTGATAAGGACCTCATCTCTAAAATATATAGACGACTGGCTCAAATTTATAAGATTACAAGCCATTCCCCAATGATAAATGGTCAAAGGATATGAGCAAAGAATTTTCAGATGAAGAAATTAAAACCATTTCTAAATATACGAAAAAATGTGCTAAATCATTATTGATTAGAGAAAGGCAAATTAAAACAACTTTGAGGCACCACTTTACACTTGTCAGATTGGCTAATATGACAGGAAGAGATATTGATAACTGTTAGAAATGTGGGAAAACTGAGACTAATACATTGTTGGTAAAGTTATGAATTGATACAACCATTTTGAAGAGAAATTTGGAGTTATGCCCAAAGGGCTATAAAACTATTCATACCCTTTGATTCAACAGTGTTTCTACTAAGTTTAAAAGAGCTCACGTGTGCATGGATGTTTGTGACAGCTCTTTTTGTGGTGGCAAGAAACTGGAAATTGAGTGGATGCCCATCAGTTGGAGAATGACTGAATAAACCATGAATGTTATGGAACAATATTGTTCTATAAGAAATGATCAGCAGGATGATTTCAGAGAGGCCTGAAGAGACTTACATGAACTAATGCAAAGTGAAGTAAATAGAACCAAGAAAACATTGTACATGGCAATAAGATTGTGTGATGAACAACTGTGATGGACTTGGGTTTTTTCCAACAATGAGGTGATTTAAGACAATTCCAATAAATTTGTAATGGAAAGAGCCATCTACATCCAGAAAGAACTATGGAGACTGAATGTGGATCAGAGCATAGTATTTTCACTTATGTTGTTGTCATTGTTCTCCCCTTCTGATCTGATTTTTCTTGTGCAACATGACAAATGTGGAAATATATTTACAAGAACTGCACATGTTTAACCTATATTGGATTATTTGCTGTTTAGGGAAGGAAGAGGAAGGAAGGAAAAAAATTTGAAACACAAGGTTTTGTGAAGGTGAATGTTGAAAATTATCTTTGCATGTATTTTGAAAAATAAAAAGCTATTAGAAAAAAAAAGAAAAAAAATTCCCTTTACTTTTAACTCATATGAAAATAGAATCATTCTCTTTGCCAATCCTGTTTCAACCTCTCTGGTAGAGGCTCTAATTTTCAATCTTTCCCTATTGGTTGCTTTCCTGCTGCATCAATATACACTATTATCTCTTCTATCCTCAAAGATCCTCTCTTCATCTGTCCAATCCTGCTAGCTTCTGTACTGTATCTCTCCTCCCTTTCAAAGCTAAACTCCTTGGGAAGGCTGTCTACAATTAATGTTGTGGCTTTATGAATTGTTACAACCATTTTGAAGAGAAATTTGGAATTATGCCCAAAGGGCTATAAAACTATTCATATCTGGGCAGCTAGGTGGCGCAGTGGATAGAGCACCAGCCCTGAAGTCAGGAGGACCTGAGTTCAAATCTGGTCTCAGACACTTAACATTCCCTAGCTGTGTGACCCTGGGCAAGTCACGTAACCCCAATTGCCTCAGTAAAAAGCAAAAAAAAAACAAAACAAAAACAAACAAACCTATTCATATCCTTTGATTCAACAGTGTTTCTACTGAGTCTAAGGGAAAAGAACCCACATGTGCATGGATATTTGTGACAGCTCATTTTGTGGTGGCAAGAAACTGGAAATTGAATGGATGCCCATCCTCTCCTCTTTCTTTTTCTAGTCTGAATCTAAACTTATCATTCAACTGAAACTGCTCTCTCCAAAGTTACTTTTAATGATCTTTTATTTTGTTTTTTTGAGGCAATCAGGGTTAAGTGACTTATCCAAAATCACACAGCGAGTAAGTGCCAAGAGTCTGATGCCAGATCCTCCTGTTTCCAGGGCTGGTGCTCTATCCTTTGTGCCACCTAGTTGTCCTTTGATGAACTCTTAATTATCACTTTTAATTGTCTTTTCTTAATCTTAATCCTATTGACCTCTTTAGAGTCTTCATCATTAAACATTCCCCCCTTGTCTTGATACTCTCTTCTCTAGAGTTTTGTGACACTGGGTCTTTATCAGTTCTCCTTCCACCTGGCTCAACTTTCTCAATCTCCTGTACTAGATAATCAGGTAATGCTCTCTAAGCAGGCATATCCCCCAAGATTCCAATCATTTTGGCCCTCTTCTCTTCTTCCTCTAAATTATTCTGCTTGGTGATCAAAGCAGTTCCAATGAATTTAATTATCATCTCTATACTGATGATTTTTAGAATTGTTCAGCTCTAACTCCAAGTTCATTTGCAAATGGATAGCTCAAATGTAAGATCCCATAAACATCTTAAACTCAATGTCTCCAAAATTGAACCCATTATCTTTTCCTTCTAATCTCTATCCTTCTACTAACTTACCTATTACTGTCAAGGACACTTGGCATCACTTCAGTTATCCAGGCTCACAAGATAGGTATCTTCTTCAACTCTTCACTCTCTCTCACCAATCCTCCACATCTAATCTGTTCACAAGGCTATTGATATTACCTTTGTAATATCTCTGGTACGTATACATCCTTCTTTCCTCAGATGCTGCCATCACTCTAGTACAGGTCTGCTGATTAGTTCTCCTTCCTCTTCCAATTCTAGTCCATCCTCCACTAAGCTGTCAAACTGATCTTTTTATAAAGTACAGGTATGATGGTGTTACCCACTTGCTTTCATCCTCCATTCAATAAATTCCAGTAGCTTCCTATTTCATACAGGATCCTCTTTTGGCTTTTAAAGGCCATCATAACCTGGCTCCCACTTACCTTTACTGTCTTCATTCTTATTACCTTCCCAGTGATGCTGGTCTTTCTACTGTTCTTTGCACAAGATATTCCATCTCCCAACTGGGCATTTTCCAGGGTTATCCCTTCTCACTTTTGCTTCCCAGCTTCTCAGAGTTCCTTCAAATCTCAGTTAAAATACCAGTTTCTACAGGAAAGCTCTCCCAATTCCCTCTAATTCTGCTGCCTTCCTCCTGTTATCTCCAATTTAATCTATTTAGTTTGCACATGTTATTTGTATGTTGTCTCCCCCATTAGATTAAAAATTTCATGAGCAAAGATTATTTTTTGCCTTTCTTTGTATCTCTAGTTCTTAGGATAGTATATGGCACATAGGTAGGTACATAATAAATATTTTTTATTTGACAAGTTAACATTACACACAACAAAGTTAAAGGAAAATTTAAACTTGCCTAGGTCTTTCTGGAGAAGGATCTGGACTACGAGGTGGGGGTGTTCGAGGAACTGCTGGTCTAGGTGCTATGGTAGCTGCAGGAACAAGGCCATGAGCTATGTGTTTCTAGACAAATAAAAAAATATTAAATAGTTAGTGACTTTGAAGAACATAATTTCCTAATTCATAAAAGTTAGAAAAATAAACTCACAAAGTGAGTATGCTAACTTAACATTTTGTTGGCCATATATTCAGAAAGAATGAAAAAAAAAAACTCCAATAATCTCTATGTAAACCAGCTACAGCAAATGTCTAGCTGCAGATCAGCCTCAGTTATCCAACACATAGCCTAGTCATTTCTGCAAAATAATGATCAGTGCCTGCTCAAGAAATTGTATTTGAGTGTTAAACTAGAGAGGGAGAGAACAGAAAAAGAAGAAAAGAGAAGCAGTGACTGTTTTTTGCTGAGTCTCATAATAAGCCCCTTCTAGATCAAATAAGCAGTTTGAAAAAAAAGAAAACAGTGGAATGGAAAAAAGAAGTCTCTTCAAGAAATATCATGAGAACATTTCATGCAAAAATGGGCATAATAAAAAAAAATCAGAGAGACAACAGAAACAGAACAGATTAAGAAGAGGTGGCAAGAATACACAAAAGAATTATACAGGGAAGATCTTAATATCACCGATAACCATGATGATGTGGTTGTGATATAGAGTCAGACAGCATGGAGAATGAAGTCAAGTGAATTTATTGCTAATAATAGGGCTAGTAGAGATGATGGAATTACAGCTAAACTATTTCAATTCCTAGAAGATGAAGTTATTAAAATACTGTACTCAATATGCTAGCAAATTCAGAAATGATCAGTTTACATACCAATCTTAAAAAAGGGCAATTCAAAGAAATATTCAAATTACCACACACTTGCACTCATTTTACATGCCAGCAAGGTTAGATTTATGATTCTCCAAGCTAGGTTTAAGCAAAATGTGAACTGATAATTACCAGAAGAGCAGGATGGTTTTCAAAAGGGCAGAAGAACTAGAGACTAAAATGCCAACATTCTTTGGATTATGGAGAAAGTAGGGGAGTTCCAGAAAAACATCTATTTCTGCTTTATTAAATATACTACAGGATAAAGAATCCATCTCAGTCAGGCTCAAGCTCTGCCCCAGGTACACTGCCTGTGGGACCTGGCCTCAGTGGACCAGGCAATGGTTTAAGTTCCTTACAGCTACCAAGGTGGTGAGAGCATCCATATTAAGAGTTATGTAAACGAAGTCCTTTTGATATAGAGGAAGTCTTCTGTGGGCCTCTTGGGCCAATCTGTCCTGATTTTAAGCAGGTGGTTTGGAAGATCTGTCTTTTGTGGGGGGTAAATTGTGAACCACTGAAACCCTGAAGAGCTCTGGACCTAGCTGCCATTACACAGCACCCTAAAGCAATTAATCAATCAGCAGAACTGCCCAGGATCTGAAATAACTCAATCAGCAGAACTGCCCAACACCTGAAATAACTCAATCAGCAGAACTGCCCCAGAGCAAATTAAAGCAGCTATCCCTCCTTTGCCTTGAACAGACCTCACACCTTTTAAAAAATGAATAAAAAAACCCAAAAAGAACTCTCACCATAGACAGCTTTTATGGAGAGAGGGAAGAACAGGCCTCAAATCCTGAGGTCCCTAAAGGTAAAGCAACTCCAGAAAAAGCCCCAAAGAGAGACATAAACTGGACTCCATGTCACAAGGCTTTCTTTGAAGATTGCATAAAGGATCTTAAAAGAGAGTTAGAAGAAATATGGGGAAGCAAAATGAGATCATCACAAAAAAGAATGAAAAAAAAATGGAAAAGGAATGCAATAAATAAAAAATGTAATTGGTCAATTGCAAAAGGAATTAAAAACAGTAACTAAAGAAAATAAGACATTAAAAATTAGAATCGAACAAATGGAAGTGAATGACTCAACAAGACTTGAAGAATCAATCAAGCAAAAACAAAAAAATGAAAAGATAGAAGAAAATATGAAATATCTCCCAGGAAAACCAACTGATCTGGAAAATAGATTTAGGAGAGACAATCTAAGGATTATAGGGCTTCCTGAAAGCCATGATGAAAAAAACAACCTAGACACTATCTTCCAGGAAATCATGAAAGAAAATTGCCCTGATATTTTAGAATCAGAAGGCAAAATAACTATTGAAACAATCCACTGATCACCTCCTGAAAGAAACCCAAAAATTAAATCCCTCAGAAATATCGTGGCTGAATTTCAGAACTCTCATACCAAGGAAAAGATATTTCGAGAAGCCAGAAAGAAACAATTTAAAACTAAGGAGTCATAATTAGAATGACCCAGGACCTAGCAGTTTCCACCTTAAAGACTCTTAAAGGGCCTAGAATCTGATATCCCCGGAAAGCACAGGAACTGGATTATAGCCAAGAATAAGCTATCCAGCTAAAATGAGCATCATCTTTCAAGAAAGAAGATGGATATTCAATGATATAGGTGAATTTCACCTATTTCTAATGAAAAGACCAGAAATGAACAAAAAATGTGATCTCCAAACACAGAACTCAAGACAAACATAAAAAGGTAACAAGGAAAAAAAACTCTTGAACTATATTTGTGTTATGGATATACTCAGAGAATGAGGATTGATTTTATATTATGATATTATGATTATGATTATTATATGATAATATGAAAAAGAAATTATTGGTAGAAAAGGGATAACACTGGAAGAAGAGGAAAAAGGAGGTAAAATAAGGGAAATTACATCACTTGTAGAGACAAAGAAAACTTATAACTGAGGGAAAGAAGGGAGGGGAATGAGCATTGTGTTAATCTTAATCTCAC
Source organism: Myrmecobius fasciatus (assembly GCA_023553655.1). Lineage (NCBI taxonomy): Eukaryota > Metazoa > Chordata > Mammalia > Dasyuromorphia > Myrmecobiidae > Myrmecobius > Myrmecobius fasciatus. Next base: position 347,579 of record JAJPUD010002055.1, on the reverse strand, counting down.
CAGATTTGGCTCTGAGAGAATAATAGACATATTTGGTATCACAAAGAAATTTGTCCTACCTTATAAGGAAATAGGAGGGAAAGGGGGAAAAGAAAGGGAAATATTAATAGAAGGGAAAACAGAAGAATCAAGGGAAAAGTGTAAAAAGGGGGGTTGGGCTCTAAAGGGGAAGGATTGTTTGAGGGAAGTGATTATCAAAAGCAAAATACTAAGGAGGAGGGAAAGGGGAAAGAGAAAAACATAACCTAGGGTAAATAAGATGGCAGGAAATACAGAATTAGTTATTTTAACTGTGAATGTGAATGGAATGAACTCTCCCATAAAGCAGAAGTGGATAGCAGACTGAATTAAAAGCAGAATCAAACAATATGCTGTTTATAAGAAACACATTTAAAACATAATAAAACATACAGAGTGAAGGTAAAGGGCTGGAGCAGAATCTATTATGCTTCAGGTGAACAAAAAAAAAAAGCAGGGGTAGCAATCCTGATCTCAGATCAAGTAAAAGCAAAGATAGATCTAATTAAAAGAGACAAGGAAGGAAACTCTCTTACTAAAGGGTACCATAGATAATGAAGTAATATCAATACTAAATATATATGCACCAAGTGGTATAGCATGGAAATTCCTAGAGGAAAAGTTCAGAGAAATGCAAGAAGAAATAGATAGCAAAACTATAATAGTAAGGGATCTTAACCTCCCTCTCTCAGAATTAGATAAATCAAACCACAAAATAAATAAGAAAGAAGTTAAGGAGGTAAACAAAATGTTAGAAAAGTTAGGTATGACAGATCTTTGGCGGAAATTAAATGGAGACAGAAAGGAGTTTACTTTTTTCTCAGCAATTCATGGAATTTATACAAAAATTGACCCTGTGTTAGAATACAAAAACCTCAAAATATTAACTACACTACAGGCTTTGATTATGTGGATCACAACAAAATGCAGCAAGTTTTCAAAAAGATGGTAGTACCAGATCATCCTATCTGTCTGTTGAGGAACCTGTATGCAGGCCAAGAAGCAACAGTTAGAAACAAATATGAAACAACTGATTGATTTAAAATTGGAAAAATAACAAGGCTCTATATATTGTTACCTTGTTTATTTAACCTATATGCAGAGTACATTACATGAAATATAAATAGACAGAAGGCATGATACAAAGATAGAACATGCCCTGACAAAGGTTTGCATAGTTAAAGCTATGGTTTTTGCAATAACAAAGAATGGCTATGAGAGTTGGAATATAAGGAAAGATGAGCAATATGGAATAAATGCTTTCAAACTATGGTGTTAAGCGAGACTTTTGAAAATCTCTTGGACAGCAAGGAGATTAAATCAGTCAGCAGTAAAAAAAAATTTAATTCAGGTAATTCACTGGAAGATTAAAATACTGAAGCTTAAATACTTAAATACTTTGGTCACATAAGACAGGACTTATTCGAAAAATCACAGTTGGGAAAGATTGAAGGCAAAAAAAGAAAAGGATGGCAGAAGTTAGTGTCATGGAAACAACAAAAATGAACTTGGGCAGACATCAAGAGATAGTGAAAGACAAAAGACTAATCATGCTCTGGTCCTTGAGATCACAAAGAATCTGCTTGACTGAACAACTCACAGTAAGTTCTGAATGTTCCGATTAAGAGAAGAAGAAAAAAGAATAGGGAAAAGAAGAAAAGGGAAAGGGAGGGAAATAAGGTGAAGGAGAGAAAGAAGATAGGCAAAGGAGAAGGAGAGAGGAAAGGGAGAAAAGAGGCCAGGAGGAGGAAAGGAGGAAAAAGAGATGAGGGGTTGGGAGGATAAAAATAAGGAGGGAAAGAGAGAGGGGAAAATAAAAAGAAAAAGAGGGAAAGGATAAGAAGGAAAGAAGGGAATAAAAAGTGGAGGGACGGATAAGGGAAAGAGGAAGGGAGGATAAGAACGAATAGCTGAGGGAGAGACAGAAAAGGAGGGAGAAAGAAGAGAAGGATAAGAGAAGGGAGGAAAAGAAGGAAGGCGTGAAAGAGAAAATGAGGAAAGGGGAGGAAAGATGAAAAGGGGAAGGGAAGAAAGAAGAAGAGCAGAGGACGAAAAGAAAAGCATGGGGGAGAATAGGAAGAGAGGAGAGGATGAACAGAGAGAGGGGAAAGGGGGAATAAGAATAAGGAAGGGAGGAAATAGAAGAGGAAAATTGGGGAGGGGGCAAGATGAAGTGGTAGAGGAAGGGAAGAATGAGAAGCCAAACGAGAGGATAAGAAGAGAAAGGAGGGGAGCAAGATAAGAGGGAGGGAAAAGGAGACTAAGAAAGAGAAGGGAAGGAGGAAAGGAATGGGAGGAGGAAGAGGATAGAGAAAAGGAAGGGGGGAGGGGGAAGAGGAGGTTAGGGAGGCCGAAGCCCGAAGCTCCTAAATCCAATCCCGGCTTCTATTTTCTGACTCCCAGGGCCCTAACTGGTAAGTGTCTACTTACAAACTGGCTCCTACGGTCTCTCCTGAGCCCCAGAGGCATTTTTGTGGCGCGGGAGAGGAGGAGGGCTGGGCTAGGATTGTCAAAGATCGCTCTCTCCCCGAAGCCACAAGTTGTTTCGCCCAGCCCCAAAGCCTTAACCAGCTGCTTTAGGACCAAGGCGAATTCTAGACGCTTCCCCTTCGCTACGGCGCCTGCACCAAGGGCTCTCGACATTGGCTCCCGCTTTCCCAGTAACCAATCAAGGACGCTCTCACTGCCACGCCGGCTGGCCCTTAGCAACCGAAAGGATTCTTTCGAACGCGCTCGGCGCCCACTAGGGCTACAGACCTTTACTGCTCGGCTTCCTATTGGTCAGTGCTGACGTCCGTCTTCCCTTCACTAGCTGTTCTGGAGAAAGAAAGGCGGGACAAGAAGTTAGACCATGTGGACCATTGGTCAGGAAAGGGTCGTACATATTATCCTGGGCTTCTCTGGCTGGTGTTCTGGAGCGGTGGTGCGGAGGCGACTGAAGCACCGGATAGACCAGCTCAGGGGGGGAGTTTCTCACCCTGAGAGGTTTCTTTAGACTCTTTCATTAAGGTAAGCGTCCTGCGGTTCATGTGGTTCAACTTCCCCACACCCAAGCTGGAGCTAAGGGGGGACTAGGGTACCGGGTTGGGGAGAAACTTGCCCCTGACCCCGAACCCTCAGAGCAGGAAGCTAGGTTTAGAGAGATTGTGTTTCTCTACTCGTCCCTCTTTTCCCCCATTCATTATATCCCCAGTTCTTATCACATTGCCATAATAAATGCTTGTTGATTAACTAAGCCCTGATAGTTTTTTTATTTTTTCAGTTATTTTTATTGATAGCTTTTTGAAAACAGGACAGGGGGCGGCGCAGCTAGGTGACGCAGTGGAAAGAGCCCCAGCCCTGAAGTCAGGAGGACCTGAGTTCAAATGTGATGTCAGACACTCAACACTTCCTAGCTGTGGGACCCTAGGCAAGTCGCTTAACCCCAATTGCCTCAGCAAAAACATAAATAAATAAAAGTATATTAGTGCCCAAATTTTTCCACATACCCTTCAGCATTTATCATTTTCCATTTCTAACATTTAGCAAATCTCTCTCTCCTTTTTTCTTCCAGTGGGCTTTCTGCCCAAAAGAATATAAAATTTGATCGCTAAAACCTTACAATACGCCTTGGAGTTCACAGGTTAGATTTTTTTTTTTTTTTATGGAACATGCCTTAAATTCAAATCATTCTGGTTCTCATTGACCAACAAAAGGTCTTGTATCTGTTTTGATTAAAAACTATTAAGGATCTTCCCCTCTCAGATTGATTTTTTTTTTTAACTAGTTAAAAAAGAACACTTTTTGCCTCATTTCTTTCATACTTGAATGGGCAGTTGCCTCAGTCAAACCATGACTTGGTAAATATTTTAACTTAAAGCCAAGATCTCCCATTGGCCATCTCCAGTCATCCTGATATAAACCTAGTGGCTCCAGAGAAAAAAGTGAGGCTGAAGGCCTTGTACAGGCCTCCCTCACTTAAATCCACTTCATTTGCATGTCCTGGCATCACTGCCCTGTTATCATTCCTGGTCTTCTTTGAGAATGAAGACAAACCCACTTTTACAATGAAAAGAGGGAGGCACATTTTTTCAACTTTTCTCCAAGGCCACGCTTAGCCAGTGCCATTACACTGTGCAAATTTGGGTTGGCTTTTTTCCTCCTATTTATAGTCTTGTAGTCATTTCCTTCAAATGCATTTTCTTGATATTCTTTATGGCTGAGCAATCCATTTCATTCACATAGGGCATCTACTGATGCATGGACATATACTTTGTTTCCATTTCTTTGCCAATGCAAAAAAAAAAAAAATAAGCTATGTTTATTTTGGTGTATCTTGTACCTCCCTCTGTCTTTAACAATCTTGGGATATATGTCTAGCACTTGAATGAAATCACAGCTTCAGTAAGTGTGATTAGTATGCCCCTTTCTGGAGTCCTTCCAGCATTAACTATTCCCATGTTTTGCCAATTTGCTGGGTGGAAGAAGAAACTTCAGGGGTTTTTTGTTTTTTTTTTTTCCCTTTCTAAAGCAGTTGGGGTTAAGTGACTTGCCCAGGGTCATACAGCTAGGAAGTGTTAAGTGTCTGAGACCAGATTTGAACTCAGATCCTCCTGACTTCAGGGCTGGTGCTCTATCCACTGCACCAATTAGCTGCCCCACTTCAGTTATTTTGATTTGCATTTCTGTCATTGATCTGAAGGCATCTTATATATGGTAGTTAGATTATAATTGTTCTTTTGAGAGTTGTAACTTTATACCCTTTAAGCATTTGTAACAACTGTTTCTTATGGAAGATTTGCTCTAATTCTATTTGCTTACCAACCATTAAAAAAAAAAATCAAACATTTATTAACTGCCTATTATACACCAGGTACCCAGTCAGTAAAGGAAAACAGATCTATTTTGTCTCCATATAAGGAAAAAATCGAGAATAACAATTAGAGTTGTCTGAGAGCATAATGAACTTACTCAAGACATAATGGGGTTCTGATTTTTTTTTTTCCATTCACAGATTTGGGTAACTAATTGGGATGTTACAAGAAAGGATTCCAGTTTAGCTAAGTATCAACTTCAATAACTGTGAAGCAACCTTCAAACTTTGAAGTGATGAAACACTATTAGAAAAGTTTATAAATTCTTATCAGATGTTGGCCTAGGAGCCCAGATCTGGATTCATGTCCTTGACTCTGCCATTGACTTAGTTTTTGAACTTATGCAAATGATTCAACTTTGATAGTTCTTAGTTTCCTCATTTGTTAAATGAGAGAGTTAGACTAGGTAGTCTTTAAGGATCTTTAAAAGTCTTTTAGGAATCTACGTGGTAAGCTTTAAGAGACTATGGAAGGGGTGCCTCTAAGAACATCAGATCCCATGGAAAAATTATCCAATACACAGGAAGTATATCAGTAAGTGGGAGCAAAAAAGGCAGAATTAATGAAGATTTCCTACTTTAAGGAAGTATGTTATAAACAGAGCTTTAGAAAGATAATGCTGGTTTGGAAAAAGAATCTGGATGAGAGGATGTCAGTTGTGAAAGTATGGATTTTATTGGGGAGGATGTCCGATTTAGAATGTCTAAAAGACAGTTGAAGATGTGGGATTTAGAGATTAGCCTTGAAGTTAGGACTGGATATATATATAGATTTGAGAATCATCTACATAGAAATGGTAATTAAATCCTAGGGAACTGCTAAGATTGACAAATTAAATAGAATACAGGAAAACAAGGGCCTGGAGAGGGCCCTGTGGGGCATTTATGGCTTGAAGCTGTGATCTAGAGGAACTAAGTGATTCACAGGCTTTTTTGGGAGTAACCTGCACAACATTTCTTATAGCACAATAGGATTCCATCACAATCATCTACCACAGTCTTAGTCATTATTCCCCAGTTGTTGGGCATCAGTTTTCATTTTTTTGCTACCACAAAAAGAACTGCTGTAAATATTTTGTTTGTATAAATCTTTTCCTTTTTGACTTTTATCTCTTTGGGGTGCAAACCTAGTAGGGGTATTGCTGGATCAGAGGGTATTCATGGTTTATAACCCTTTAGGCTATAAAATTCCAGATTGCCCTCAGGAATAGTTGGATAAATTCACTACTCCAGTAACACTGCATTAATTGCAGTTGTTCCATACCTTTTCAAAGGAATGACAACCTTGATCCCAGAGGAGATCAGAAGGCACAGTCCTGCCCTCCTCCTCCCCCGCCCCCACTTTTGCAAAGGTAGAAGGTCCATGGATATGGAACAGCACATATATCATCAGATTTTGAGGGTTGTAGGGTTTTTTCTCTAAAAAACATTTTTTACAAGCCATTCTCCAACTGATAAATGGTCAAAGGGTATGAACTAATAATTTTCAAATGAAGAAATTAAAACTATTTCTAGTCATGAAAAAATGCTCAAAATCACTATTGATTAGAGAAATGTAAGTTAA